>JAXCGZ010005883.1:50000-97500 GCA_037179515.1 Halocaridina rubra | reverse complement strand
TCCCCGTAAAAGCATATAAATGACATAGTATGGGCAGCATATGATTTCATAGCAAATGTAAGGGTATCCTTCAGACACAAGGACAAGGAAATGTTCAGTAATATTTACATTATTAGTTTACGTTATTTAGTTTTTTCAAGAAGAAGTTAATAAGTAAATATACATGGATGATAGTAGCAAATGGAAGAGTGAAAGAAAGAGCATTGATGGATTATGTGTTGGTAGCAAAGAGCATGATTGGTAGAGTGAAAGATGTGCATACATTTAGGGGTGTGGCTGCTGGGATGTCTGATCATTTTTTGGATGACACAAAAGTGGTTGCAGCAAAAGAATGGGGAAATAGAGTCGGGGGGTGTAGAAGGGAAATGGTGAGGTTGGAAGAGTTGAAAAAGCCAGAGAAGTGACAGGAATATCAGGACAAGTTGAAAGGGGCATATGGCAGGGTGAAAGATAGAGAAGTTGGGGAGTTAGAGGAGGAATGGGGATTGATGAAAGAATGTTTTGTGGGACATTCAAGTGATGTGTGTGGAAAGAGGTTTGTTGGAGGTGGCATGAGGAGGGGCAGCAATTGATAAGATGAAGGGGTGAAAATGAAGGTGGAAGAGAAAAAGAGGACTTTCGAGGAATAGCTGCAATGTAACAGTAGGGAGAAGTATGAAAGATAAAGGGAGAAAAAAGTGGAAACCAAGCAGAAGGTAGAGGAAGAAAAGAGGTTGGCAAATGTTAGGTGGGGACAGCATTTTAGTGGGTTTTATGAGGAGAATAAAAAGGCCTTTTTGAAAAAAGTGAATAGAGTAAGGAAGGGTGGATCGAGGATGGAAGAGGCAGTGAAAGATGTGAAAGGACAGATGTTAAGAGGGAACGATGAAAAGAAAAGATGGGCAGAATATTTTGAGTGCTTGCTGAATGTTGAGGAAGAAAGAGGGGCAGCCATAGTGGCAGTGGGGGGTGTTTAAGTGCCTGTAATGGGAGAAGAAAATGAGAGAGAGGTTACAGGAGAGGAGGTGAAGAAGGGGGTTGAACTGCATTGGAATGGCTAGTGAGAGTGATTAATATATGCTTTATGTTGTCAATAGTGAGAGTGATTAATATATGCTTTATGTTGTCAATGGTGCCAGTGGAATGAGTGATTGCTTGCATAGTGCTCCTATGCAAAGGTAAGGGAGATGTGTATGAATGCAGTAATTTTAGGGGTATAAGTTTGCTTAGTGTGGTAGTTAAGGTGTATGGAAGGATACTGGTTAATAGGATTAGGGATAAGAGAGAAAATGTGCTTGCAGAAGTGCAGAGTGGTGTTAGGAGAGTTAGAGGTTGCATAGATCAGATTTTAATAGTTAGGCAGTTATGTGAGAAATATTTAGCAAAGGGTAATGATGTGTATTTTCCATTTTTGGATCTGGAGAAAGTTTATAATAGAGTTGATAGGGAGGCAATGTGGAATGTTTTGAGGTTACATGAAATTGATGGTAAACTCTTGTGTCAGGGTTGGGAATAAAGTGAGTGAGTGGTTTCCAGAGAGTGTGGAACTGAGATAGGGATGTGTGATGTCACATGGCTGTTCAATTTGTATACTGATGGAGTCGTAAGAGAGGGGAATGAGCGAGTGCGTGGTCGAGGTTTGAGAATGGTAGATGGGTATGATAATGAGTGGAGCTGAATCATTTGCTGTTTGCAGATGATACTGTGGTGGTGGCAGATTCAAAGGAGAAACTGTGTCAGTTAGTGTCAGAATTTGGAATGTTGTGTGAGAGAAGGAAGTTGCGAGTGAATGTGGGGAAGAGTAAGGTTATGAGGTGTACTAGAAATGAGGATGGTGCTGGATTGAATGTTATGTTGACTGGAGAGACACTTGAGGAAGTTAATCAGTTTAAGTATTTAGGCTCGGTTATAGCTGCAAATGGTGGAGTGGAAGCAGATGTGTGTCACAGAGTGAATGAAGGATGTAAAGTGTTGGGTGCATTGAAAGGAGTAATGAAGAATAGAGGATTGGAAATGAATGTTAAGAAAGTTTTGTATGAGGAAGTGGTTGTACCAACTGTGATGTATGGATCAGAGTTATGGGGTATGAAAGTAAGTGAGAGACGGAAACTAAATGTGCTTGAGATGAAATGCCTGAGGAGCATGATTGGTGTATCTCAGTTGGATAGGGTTAGGAATGAGGTGGTGAGAGCAACATCAGGTGTGAGGAGAAAAAATGCAGCCAGAGTAGATATGAATGTTCTGAGATGGTTTGGCCATGTGGAAAGGATGGATGATGAAAGACTGCTGAAGAAGGTGATGAATGCGAGAGTTGATGGGAGAAATGCTAGAGGGAGGCCTAGGTTTGGGTGGATTGATGAAGTAAGGAGAGCCCTGAATGATAGGAGGATGGATGTGAGGGAAGCAAGTGAGCATGGAGGACTAGGAATGAGTGGCGAGCGATTGTGACGCAGCTCTGATGGGCATCTGCTGTTACCACAGGACTGCATTTTACAGAGGTAGCCCTGTGGTAGGGGCAGTAGAGGAGTTGGCATTTACGAAGTGACACAGGTTGTGGAAGAGCCGGGAGGATGGGCTGTGGCACACCAGCAGTGCCATCGGAATGGTCGCTAGTTCCCTCATCATTGCCCATAGAGCAAAGTAATCCCCTTATTGTTTCTTTTTTTTTTATGTCGGCTACCCCCCTAGAAGGGCACACAGCCAAAGCTTAAATATGCATTCCCCTTTTGATATCTACCCACTTTTGGAATCCAAACCTGTAAAAGCAATAAATATGCCGGAAAAAGTTCAAAGACATACCAGGAAATTGGTGCCAGAAATATGCGATCTCAGTTATGAGGAGAGGCTGAGAGAATTAGACTTTCCATCAACCGAAACTAAAAGAATGAGGGGGGATATGGTCACGGTTTTTAAATTTCTTCATGGTTTTGATAGAGTAGCCTGCAATTGATATTTTGATATGCTGGCTCTAGAACTAGAGAACATAGTTGAAGCTTCGTAACATAAATTCTATGTAGGAGGTAAGGAAATATTTTTTTAGTGCAAAAGTAGTTGACGACTGGAAATCGTTAAACGAGAAGGTAGTAAATGATAACTTGTAATTCACAGTTTTAAGGACAAATAATAATTTTCACTGAGTACAAAAACTGAACCGACCAGGAGACGGGAAGATACGAGGATAGGGCTCTTTCCTGTAAGCACAATTAGACAATTATATACATACATACATACATACATACATACATACATACATACATACATACATACATACATACATACATACATACATACATACATACATACATACATACATACATACATACATACATACATATTTAAGGAGTCACTGGAGTCGGGGGAGATTCCAAGATGCTGGAAACAAGCAAATGTGATACCTATCTTCAAAAAGGGAAGGAGGAATACGGCTCTGAACTATAGACCAGTTTCCTTGACCAGCATAGTTTGCAAAGTTATGGAGAAACTACTAAGGAAACATATCTCTCTTCACTTGGAATCCTTCAACTTTTTGTCAATGAGGCAACATGGCTTCAGAGAAGGTAGATCAACAGTAACAAACTTATTAGAATTTTATGATGAGGTAAGCCAAATCTTACAGGAAAGAGAGGGCTGGGCAGATTGCATATTCCTAGACTTCTAGAAAGCGTATGACACTGTTCCACATGGGAGACTTATTAGGAAGCTGCAATCAATGGCTAAAATAGGTGGAAATGTTTTGGAATGGATAAAAACTTACTTAGAAGGAAGGGAACAGAGGGTTAGAGTAAGACACTCAGTGTCTGAATGGAGAAGAGTTAGTAGTGGAGTTCCACAGGGTTCAGTTTTGGGGCCACTTTTGTTGCTTGTATATGTAAATGACCTACCAGAGTCTGTAAATTCATTCATGAATATGTTTGCAGATGATGCAAAGATTGTGAATAAAGTAAAAAACGAGAACAATGGTAGAGAACTTCAGGAGGATCTAAAAAATCTGCATGAGTGGTCAGAAAAGTGGCTAATGAAATTCAATACTTCAAAATGTAAGGTAATGAGAATGGGTACAAGTGCAAGAAGGCCCAAGCTTGACTACTCGGTGGCTGGAGTACAACTTCGAGAGACAGAAAATGAGAGAGATCTAGGAGTAAACATACTGGCAGATTTGTCTCCAGAAATACATATAAATGGCATAGTAAGGGCAGCATATGCATTCTTATCAAATGTAATGGTAGCCTTCAGGCACATGGACAAGGAAATGTTCAGAAATATTTATGTAACCTATGTGAGGCCAAAACTCGAATATGCAGCCCCCTTTTGGAATCCGCACTTGAAAAAGCACATAGCTAAGCTTGAAAAAGTTCAAAGACATGCCACGAAACTGGTGCCAGAAATACGCAATCTCAGTTATGATGAGAGGCTGAGGGAATTAGACTTACCATCACTCGAAGCTAAAAGAGTGAGGGGGGATATGGCGACAGTCTTTAAATTCCTTCATGGTTATGATAGAGTGGATAGGGATCGATATTTTGATATGGCTGTCTCTAGAACTAGAGGTCATAGTTTGAAGCTTCGTAAGAAAACTTCTTTGCAGGATGTAAGGAAATACTTTTTCAGTGTAAGAGTAGTTGATAATTGGAATTCGCTAAGCGAGGAGGCAGTTAATGCTATCTCAATCCATAGTTTTAAGGACAGGTATGATAAGTATCACTAAGTATAAAATGGAACCGATCAGGAGACGGGAAGATACAAGCTTTGGGCTCTTTCCCGTAAACACAATTAGGTAATCACAATTAGGTAATCACATGCTGACAGACAGACAGAAAGAGACATACATACATACATACATACATACATACATACATACATACATACATACATACAGACAGACAGACAGACAGACAGACAGACAAATTGAACAAAAGAAAGTTAGAAAGAAACAGAGAAAATAGAGACAGATATAGAAATGTAGGTAAATAGATAGGTAGATAGGCAGAGATACACATATGGGTAGTTTACAGACAAATATAAATAGCAAGAAAAGACAAATTTACTGAAACTTAGGCAAAGACAGAAAGAATGACATAGTTACTTTTCTTTAGAATTTTCATTGTGTTCTTGCTGGCGTACTTGTATACTTGAGAGAGAGAGAGAGAGAGAGAGAGAGAGAGAGAGAGAGAGAGAGAGAGAGAGAGAGAGAGAGAGAGAGAGAGAGAGAGAGAGAGAGAGAGAGAGAGAGAGAGAGAGAGAGAGAGAGAGAGAGAGAGAGAGAGAGAGAGAGAGAGAGATTATTTTATTTTATTTTATTAATTTATTGCGCCAAGGCGTCAGACATTACATGAGTTCATACAAATAATGCTTCAAATGGATACAAAACCAAGAATAGAACATAGTTTACAGGAGGTGTACACATTGATAAAACATTGCTGCATACTAACACACAACTCACAGTATGGCAGCACAGAGTACATTATATACAAAAGTAAAGCTCAGAGAAACGCAGAATGCACAAACAGAATTATACAGCAACATACAGAAAATATATGTATAATTCAATATAATTAATGGCCACCAAAGTGAGGATAACGAACAAGAATAACATCAAGGTTGTCATCATTAAGTAAAAATGAGCAGATCTGTATTAAGTTCTGACCTCGTGGTAAAACATCTCTCACTGTGGGGCACTGAAGACAATAGTGGTCAAGAGTGTTAGCATTAGGACGGTCGCATAATTTACAGGAGGTGTACTGTGGCATATCTAGAGTCTGGGAGACCTGCCATAAAGGCCAATTCCCCATTCTGAGCCGAGCACTAACTACATTGTTTTTCCGCACCATTAACCCGCGTCTGCGATACTTGTAGCGACTGTGAAGAAAGTGATCATGGTGCTGTATGGACACACTGTTGGCCCTCTCCGTGTCCCTGCGCTGGACCGTCATGGCAAACCCAGCTGAGTAGATGATGTTACGTAGGCATCGGAAGGAGGGCTCAGCGTCCACAGCATGCCCATCCAGCATACAGGCCGCCTTGGCAAGACGATCCGCTGTGTCGTTGCCAGTCAGCCCAGTGTGAGATGGCGTCCATACAAATGACACAGCAAGAGAAGCATCCCGAGCGGCCGCGAGGCGACATAGTATATCTCCCACAGCACGGCCACAGATGGGTCTTGGCGAGGATAGGGCTTGTAGGGCCGATTGGGAGTCACAAATTATTACCCCATTCACTCGTCGTCGAACAAGGAGAGTCACGGCATCCAAGATGGCAATCAGTTCACAGTAGGAGGAGCTCGACGAGGTGGGTAGTCTATGGCCAATCCATGAATCAGCCGGCACAGGCGGCTCCATGGTGGGGGAAAACACAGCACATGCCGCCCTCCCATCTGCTTGCACAGAACCATCAACATAGACGTGGTGAGCTGCAGGGACAGACGTGGACACATCAGCAATAGTCTCCAGAGCTAACTGTCTCTGCAAGGGGGGATAGACATCCTTCGAGGTCGGTGTATATGTGACAGCGGGGAGGGGGACACGCCAGGGTGGTAAATCTGGGACAGCCGCCCGCACTGGCAGGTCGATGTCAAGGCCACAGAGAATGTCACTCACCACCCTGATAAGGTTATGACCTCCTGCTCGAAGTGGGAGCCTGGGTGCGTCTGGATCCAGGGACGTCCTCATGACAACAGAGAAGTACGGAGCAAGAAAGGGGTAGTGAAGATACTTAACAGTAAAATAGGACACATTGGCATAAATCCTCTCCACAAGAGGGGGCATTTTGAGAGAGAGAGAGAGAGAGAGAGAGGAGAGAGAGAGAGAGAGAGAGAGAGAGAGAGAGAGAGAGAGAGAGAGAGAGAGAGAGAGAGAGAGAGAGAGAGAGAGATAAAATTCACTTGTGTAGAGGAAGGATAAGAAGATAATAAACCCTCATAAGCTCCCTCATAAATCTCAAGCAGCTTAATATCTCATAAAATATGGAAGGGAAAAAAGACAGAATTTAATAGAACAATATAATGTAGATAAAGAAAAATATAAGTAGAGTATACCTGATATATGCTTACAATGATAATAAAAAAATACAACTATACAGTTTTAGGAGGTTTTGTGTATGGCTCTCCTCGTCTTAATAAACGTTTAAGGAAGCTATGCTACTTGCCTGGCCTAAGAAAATTGAAGACCTTCCTAACCCATGTTATACTTACTCCCTCTCGATGCTGCCGACTAGCGCCAATGGAAATACCGATTCAATGTGTTTGGAAATCAAGCAGCATTTCAGAAGCCAGGAGTAGTTTAAACCATCAACTTTCTTCGGGTCTCTCCCTCCAATTTTTTCATAGGGTTTATTCCCTCAAGCCTTTGATACTCCCGTGTGTGCCTGCAAGGCAGCAGGAATAGATAGAGATAGTACCATGATCTATCATAATCGTAGCAGACATTCGCTTCACATGAATATGATGTGATTACCTAATTGTGTTTACGGGAAAGAGCCCAAAGCTCGTATCTTCCCGTCTCCTCATCGGTTCCATTTTAGACTTAGTGATACTTATCATACCTGTCCTCAAAACTATGGATTGAGATAGCATTAACTACCTCCTCGCTAAGCAAATTCCAATTATCAACTACTCTTACACTGAAAAAGTATTTCCTTACATCCTGCAAAGAAGTTTTCTTACGAAGCTTCAAACTATGACCTCTAGTTCTAGAGCCAGCCATATCGAAATATCGATCCCTATCCACTCTATCATAACCATGAAGGAATCTAAAGACTGGAAATCAGCTCAAGGGCCAGTATTAGAGCACATCAACCTTACAGCCACAGAGGTATGCAAAGCGTATGCTTCGAGTGATGGTAAGTCTAATTCCCTCAGCCTCTCATCATAACTGAGATTGCGTATTTCTGGCACCAGTTTCGTGGCATGTCTTTGAACTTTTTCAAGCTTAGCTATGTGCTTTTTCAAGTGCGGATTCCAAAAGGCGGCTGCATATTCGAGTTTTGGCCTCACATAGGTTACATAAATATTTCTGAACATTTCCTTGTCCATGTGCCTGAAGGCTACCATTACATTTGATAAGAATGCATATGCTGCCCTTACTCTGCCATTTATATGTATTTCTGGAGACAAATCTGCCAGTATGTTTACTCCTAGGTCTCTCTCATTTTCTGTCTCTTGAAGTTGTACTCCAGCCACCGAGTAGTCAAGCTTGGGCTTTCTTGCACTTGCACCCATTCTCATTACCTTACATTTTGAAGTATTGAATTTCATTAGCCACTTTTCTGACCACTCATGCAGATTATTTAGATCCTCCTGAAGTTCTCTACCATTGTTCTCGTTTTTTACTTTCTTCACAATCTTTGCATCATCTGCAAACATATTCATGAATGAATTTACAGACTCTGGTAGGTCATTTACATATACAAGGAACAAAAGTGGCCCTAAAACTGAACCCTGTAGAACTCCACTACTAACTCTTCTCCATTCAGACACTGAGTGTCTTACTCTAACCCTCTGTTCCCTTCCTTCTAAGTAAGTTTTTATCCATTCCAAAACATTTCCACCTATTCTAGCCATTGAGTGCAGCTTCCTAATAAGTCTCCCATGTGGAACAGTGTCAAACACTTTCTGGAAGTCTAGGAATATGCAATCTGCCCAGCCCTCTCTTTCCTGTAAGATTTGGCTTACCTCATCATAAAATTCTAATAAGATTGTTACTGTTGATCTACCTTCTCTGAAGCCATGTTGCTTCACTGACAAAAAGTTGAAGGATTCCAAGTGAAGAGAGATATGTTTCCTTAGTAGTTTCTCCATAACTTTGCAAACTATGCTGGTCAAGGAAACTGGTCTATAGTTCAGAGCCGTATCCCTCCTTCCCTTTTTGAAGATAGGTATCACATTTGCTTGTTTCCAGCATCTTGGAATCTCCCCCGACTCCAGTGACTCCTTAAATATGATACTTAGTGCCACTGATATTGTGTTTGCGCATTTTTTAAGCACATGAGGGGATATGTCATCAGGACCTGTAGCTTTATGAACATCTAAATCCATCAGCGCTTTGCATACCTCTGTGGCTGTAAGGTTGATGTTCTCTAATACCGGCCCTTGAGCTTCTATCACTGCAATCTGAGGGGGTGGGGTATTTTCTACTGTAAATACTGACTGAAACTCCTTGTTCAATTCTTTGCAGATATCTTCATCCGTCTCAGTGATGCTTCCATCCGCTCTCTTTAGCCTTAAAACCTGTTCTTTTACCTTCAGTTTTCCTCTGATAAAGCTGTGGAAAAGCTTGGGATTTTCTTTAGCCTTCCTGGTGATGTCCCTCTCATAATCTCTCTCTGCCTCTCTCCTTTTACTTAGGTAGTCATTTCTTGCTCTTTTGTAGGTTTGCCAGGCATTTATGTTTTTTCTCCTCCTATACCTTTTCCAGCATTTGTCTCTCCACTCCTTAGCTCTTTTACACCCATTATCGAACCATTTCTCTCTGGCATGAATTACACCTACTTTGGTGACAGGTATGCAGCAATCTACTATCTTCCCATATTTCTCACAAAAGATGTCATACATTTCTTGTGCAGATTTGTTGTAAAATAAGGTTCTCCAGTCAATAACTGCAAAAAGCTCATTCATTTTGATGTAATCTCCTTTCGGATAGTTCCTCCTCATGTCCTCAGTGCCTCTACTCTCAGGAAGAATATCTTCAATGATATATTCCATCAACAACACACAGTGGTCACTCTTTCCAATTGGTGGTTCATACTCAATATTTTCAATATCCAACACATTATCTGTGAACACTAGATCAAGTAGTGATGGCTCATCCCCACCCCTGGCCCTTGTTGGTTCCATTACATGTTGGTGTAGGAAATTCCCTTGTACGCAATCTAGGAATCTTGCCCCGAATGAGTCCTCACCACTGTGTGGGTCAAGATTTATCCAATCTATCTCTTTATGATTAGAGTCTCCCATAATCAAAATCCTACATTTTTTTTCCCGTGCCATGTTAACAACTGAGTTTATGACTTCAATAGTACCTATATGACTTTCCTCATAAATTTCAAGCCTATTTTGGTTCCTTGGTGGGTTGTATACAACAGTTATTATAATGCTCTCTGACCCAGTATTTGTGCGAGCAACAAGAAATTCCCTGAACTCACTTTCTATAGCCAAGTTTATTTCTTCAACTTGAATCCTCTCACTTATGAGCAGTGCTATCCCTCCACCAGTCCTCTCAGATCTTTCAACCCTTAGTATTCTGAAGCCCTTAGGAAAAACTGTGACACTGTT
The DNA here is from genome assembly GCA_037179515.1 of Halocaridina rubra. Lineage (NCBI taxonomy): Eukaryota > Metazoa > Arthropoda > Malacostraca > Decapoda > Atyidae > Halocaridina > Halocaridina rubra. Next base: position 87,257 of record JAXCGZ010005883.1, on the reverse strand, counting down.
TATGTCCTCACTCAACTTAGTCTCTGTAATTGCTACTATATCTGCCTTACTGTTGTGAATCCTATCTTTTAATTCTACTGCCTTACCAGCTAATCCATCAGCATTTGTGTATAACAATCTTAATGAGGCCCCATCCCCTGATCTTCTGTCATTATCTTCTTTATCTCCCCTTTGTCTGGAAGTACTCTGTAACGAAAATTTTTCTTCTCTTCTTCATTTCTTTCATCATTTAACCTTCTTGCCTCTTGCAACAAGTTCTTGATCTTTCCCATCTCTTCCTGTGTTCTGTATCGTCTAATGAACACTTCTTTGCATTCTTGAAGGTCTTTTAGACTTTTTTTTCTCAACAATATTTCCCTACATGTTTCCCCTCTATCAAAGGTTACTTTTGTTGGTCTCGGCTTTCCTTCCCTCGAATATTTACCTAGTTGGTGTATGTTTACAATATCCTCAGGACCACATACTACTCCAAGCTTTCTTATCAGGTCTACAACCCTAGCTTTATTTTCTTCAAGTCTCCCCTGCCATGTTGGCTCCTGGGATTCACTTATGCCTGAGATTACCACTGTCTTCTCCTTATCAAGTGCCTGTCTGATGAGTGGGTTTGCCCTTTCCATCACAACGTCTTTCATTTTTTCGATTACTGTCTCTTTATAGTCAACTGTTTGTATGTTTTCCAGTGCCACCACCTTTACAGCCTCTTTTACTGCCACATTCCCCTTTAGTGCATCAGCAAAGGAAGTTTTCATGGCATCATTTTCCATATTCAGCTCCTGGAACTCTTTTCTGAACTGTTCAATGTTTTCCTTAATCTGGACATTCCAAGCAGCAATCTCGTCTCTCTCAGAAGAGAGCAGTGAACTAACATCTAATTCCTTTAGGTTGTCATTCAGCTGTTTGTTTTTATCTTCTTGTTTAGAAATTCTAGATTCTAGTTGACTCTTTTCCCCTTCCAGCTTCTTTATTCTTTTTTCTAGTTCCTTTCTCTCCTGCCCTTGTGCTTTATTTGCTTCCTCCAAAGATCTTATTTGTTCTCTGAGTGTTTCATTCTCTTTCATTTCTCCATCCATATTCCGAATTTTATCATCAAGGCTTATAACCATTTCCTCTAACTTCTTGATTCTCTGTTTAAGTCCCCTGATGGCTACCCCTTCTCCCGACCCATGGGTGGGAGAAGTTTGGGACAGAGATGGCCTCATTTTTATGTTCTCCCTCTCACAGAATATAGAAAGAAGACGAGAAAGAGGAAAAAAAAAAAAAAAAAACTTTTAATTGAGCTTCACACAGAATTTTTATATCTCCATATAAGTGCTATTTAGTGACTCAGTTTATCTCTTTTCTGGTAACACACATCTTAACTTAAAAACTTGACCATGGTAATTTAAGTATAAAAAGAAAAAGAAAAACAAAAGTCAAACCTGAAGGAAAATTCAAATTTGTGTTTGAGGTGGCACCCACCTGTTTCTGCTATATATTCTTCCTAACTGATAAACTGACTTGCTAACCAAGATATGTTATCACAGGATTAGAATTTACATTTAACTCAATATATATACAAAATAAAAAAAAATAGTAAAAGAGAAAGCTAAAAGAAAAGCAAAAAAAATGAAGAAAATAAGACAGTTGTGCTACTTGGCAACTTAACTCAGTACTGTTGACAGGTGGATATTTGGTATTTTTTTTTTATTATTCAATTATTTCGTGTATCAAACTAACTAACTAGTTAATATAAATGGGAAGGATACTGATTTTAACAATATATAGAACCACAGGATCAGGTAAACGGCTTAAGAACTTTCCCCAGTTTACACAAAAAATTAGGTAATGTGATGTGATGGCTCCACCTCTGGCAACTCTTCTAGATTTCCTTCAAGGCAGAACTGGACGGCAGCTTCTCTCTCTCCTCACGAAAATGTTCTCAATTTTTTTTCCTTTAATATGAACAGTCTCGTCTTACAACAAATATAAGTTTTGTACTCACAATACTCTACAGGATTTCAGATTTATGGAAATTATGGTAAAGTTTTCCACTAAGCACTTAGTCACTCAAAACACAAGTAGTAATTTAAGAGGAGCAGTTTCGTGTGTCACTGAACGTGACACTTGTGTGTGTGTGTGTGTGTGTGTGTGTGTGTGTGAGTGTGTGTGCGTGTGTGTAATTACCTAATTGTAACTGCCTAATTGTGCTTACGGTAAAGAGCCCCAAGCTCACAACTTCCCATCTCCTGGTCGACTCCATTTTGTACATAGTGATACTTATCATACTTGTTCTTAAAACTATAGATTAAGATAGCATTAACTACCTCTTTGCTTAGCGAATTCCAATTCTCAACAAATATTGCACTAAAAAAGTACTCCCTTACATCTGCAAAGAAGTTTTCTTATGGAGCTTCAAACTATGTCCTCTGGTTCTTGTCCCAGCCATATAAAAATATTGATCATTATCCACTTCGTCATAACCATGTTGGAATTTAGAAACTGTCACCATATTCCCCTCATTCTTCTGGTTTCGAGTGATGATTAGTCTAATTCTTTCAGCCTCTTCTCCTATCTGAGATTGCGTGTATCTGGCACCACTTTTACAACATGTCTTTTGAGCTTTCTTCAGCTTAATTACGTGCTTTTTCAAGTGTTGATTCCAAAAGGGGGCTTCATATTCAAGTTTTGGCCTCACACAGGTTTCATAAATATTTCTGAACATTTTATTCTCAAAGTACCTGAAGACTACCCTTACATTTGCAAAGAATGCATATGCTGCCCTTATTATGCCATTTATATGCATTTCTGAAGGCAGATCTGCTGGCATGTTTACTCCTAGATCTCTCTCATTCTCTGTCTCTTCAAATTCTGCTTCTGTTATTGAGTAGTCAAGCTTGGCCCTTCTTGCACTTGTGTCCATTCTTATTACCTTACAGCTAGAAGCATTGAATTTCATTAGCCACTTATCTGACCACTCATGCAGACTATTTAGGTCATCCTGACGTTATCTACCATTGTTTTAATCCCTTATTTTCTTCACAATCTTTGCATCATCTGAAACCATATTCAGAAATGAATTTTCAGACTCAGGTAGGTCATTTACATATACATGGAACAATAGTTGCCCTAAAACAAAACCCTGTGGAACCCCACTACTGAATCATCTCCATTCAGACAGAGAGTGTCTTACTCTAACCCTCAGTTCCCTTCCTTCTAAATAAGCTTTTATCTATTCCACAACATTTCCACCTATTCTCACTATTGTTTGCAGCTTCTTAATAAGTCTCCCGTGTGGGACTGTATCAAATGCTTTCTGGAAGTCTAGGAATATATAATCTGTCCAGTTTTCTCTTTCCTGTAAGATTCCTCATCATAATATTCTAATAAGTTTGTTACTGTTGATGTACCTTCTCTGATGCTATGTTGTCACACAAACAAAAACTTGAAGAATTTCAAGTGAAGTGAGATAAGATTTCTTAGTAGTTTCTCCATAATTTCGTAAACTATGCTGGTCAGCGAAACAGGACTATGGTTTATAGCTGTCTCCCTTCTTCCCTTATTGAAGATAGGTACCACATTCGCTTGTTTCCAGTATCTTGGAATCTCCCCTGATACCAACGACCATTCATATATGATACTTACTGCCGTTGATATTGATTTAGAAAATTTTTAAGTACATAAGTGTATATATTGTCGAGAACTGTAGCTTTATGGGCATCTAACGTCATTAGCGCTTTGCATACCTCTGTGGCTGAAATATTATGTTCTCTAATACCGGCCCATGAACTCCTATCTCTGTAATCTGAGTGGGTGGAGTATTTTCTGCTGTAAATGCTGACTTAAACTCCTTGTTCAATTCTTCACAGATCTCTTCATCCGTCTCAGAATTGCTTTCATCCTCTCTTGTTAGCTTTAAAACCTGTTCTTTTACCGTCAGTTTTCCTCTGTTAAAGCTGTGGAAAGGTTTGGGATTTTCTTTAGCCTTCCTGGTGATATCCCTTACCTTGTCTATCTCTGGCTCTCTTCTTTTACTTAGGTAATCATTTTATGCTCCTGTATAAGTTTGCCAGGCATTTATGCTTTTTCTCCTCCTATATCTTTTCCAGCATTTGTCTCTACACTCCTTAGCTCTCTTACACTCATTATTGAAATATTTCCCTCTGGCATGAATAATTACTATTTTGGTGGAAGGTATGCAACAATCTACTATCTTCCCATATTCCTCACAAAAGATGTCGTGCATTTCTTGTGCAGAGTTTTTGTTAAATAAGCTCCTCCAGTCAATAACTGCAAATTGCTCATTAATTTTCATGTAATCTCCTTTCGGATATTTCCTCCTCATGCTCTCAGTGCCTCTACTTTCAAGCAGAACATCTTCGATGATATACTCCATCAACAACATGCATTGGTCACTATTTCCAATCGGTAGTTCATACTCAATTTTTTTTTAAATCCAACACATTAAATGTGAATACTTAATCAGGCAGCGATGGCTCTTTGGTTCCAATACATGTTGGTGTAGGAGATTCCCTTGTATGCAACCTAGGAATCTTGCCCTGAACTTGTCCTTCCCACTGGGTGGGTCAGAATTTACACAATCTATCTCTATGATTAAAATCTCCCATAATCAATATCCTAAATATTCTATCCCTTGCAATGTTAACAACTAAGTTTATGACTTCAATAGAACCTATAAGACTTTCCTCATAAACTTCTACCCTATGTTGGTTCATTGGTGGGCTATATACAACAGTTATTATAATGCTCTCTGACCCAGTATTTATGCGAGCAACAAGAAATTCCTTGAACTCACATTCTATAGCAATGTTTATTTTTTCAACCTGATATCTTTCATTTATGAGCAGTGGTATCTCTCCACCAGTCCTTTCAGATCTTCAACCCTTAATATTCTGAAGCCCTTAGGAAAACTTGTGACACTTTTATGTCCCCACTTAACTAAGCCTCAGTAACCACTATTATATCTCCCTTACTGTTGTGAATCCTATTCTTAATTCTACTGCCTTACCAGCTATCCCATCAGCATTTGTGCACAGCACTCATTATGAGACCCCATCCCCTGATCGTCTTTCATCATCTTCTTTATCCCCCCTCCTTTGTCTGGAAGAACTCTGAAAAAAAAATTATCATCTTCATTTATTTCCTCATTTATCTTTTTTGCCTCCTGCAACAAGTTTTTGTTACTTTTCATCTTTTCCTGTGTTCTATATAGTCCAATGAGCACTGTTTGAATTCTTTAAGGTCTTTTAGACCTATTTTTTCTCATCGATATTTCTCTACATATGTCCTCTCTCTCAAAGGTTACTTTTGTTGGTCTTTCCTTTCCCTACCTAGAATATTTACCAAGTTGGTGAATGCTTACAATATCCTTTTAACCACATAATACTCTAAACTTCTTTGTCAGGTATAAAACATTACCTTTATATTCTTCAAGTCTCCCCTGCCACATTGACTCCTGGGATACACTTATGCCTGAGATTACCACTGTCTTCTCTTTGCCAAGTGCCTGTTTAATCAGTGAATTACACCTTTCCATCACAACGCCTTTCATTTTTTCTATTACTGCCTCTTTATAGTCAACCATTTGTACGTTTTCCAGTGTCACTAGCCCCACAGCGTTTTTTGCTGCACAACCCCTTTAGTGCATTTGCAAAGGAAATTTTCATGGCATCATATTCTGCATCCAGCTGCTGAAACTCTTTTCTAAACTGTTCAATGATTTCCTTCATCTGAACATTCCAAGTTACAATCTCGTTTCTCTCAGAAGAGAGCAGTGAACCTACATTGTCATTCATCTGTTTGTTCCTATCCTCTTGCTTATAAATTCTGGTTTCTAGTTCACTCTTTTCCCCTTCCAGCTTTTTAATTCATTTTTATAGTTCTTTTCTCTCTTGCCCTTGTGCCTTATTTACTTCCTTCAAAGATCTTACTTCCTCTCCAAGTGTTTCATTATCTTTCATTTGTGTGTCTATGTGATTACCTAATTGTGATTACCTAATTGTGTTTACGGGAAAGAGCCCAAAGCTCGTATCTTCCCGTCTCCTGATCGGTTCCATTTTTAGTCTTAGTGATACTTATCATACCTGTCCTTAAAACTATGGATTGAGATAGCATTAACTACCTCCTCGCTTAGCGAATTCCAATTATCAACTACTCTTACACTGAAAAAGTATTTCCTTACATCCTGCAAACAAGTTTTCTTACGAAGCTTCAAACCATGACCTCTAGTTCTAGAGCCAGCCATATCGAAATATCGATCCCTATCCACTCTATCATAACCATGAAGGAATTTAAAGACTGTCACCATATCCCCCCTTACTCTTCTAGCTTCGAGTGATGGCAAGTCTAATTCCCTCAGCCTCTCATCATAACCGAGATTGCGTATTTCTGGCACCAGTTTCGTGGCATGTCTTTGAACTTTTTCAAGCTTAGCTATGTGCTTTTTCAAGTGCGGATTCCAAAAGGGGGCTGCATATTCGAGTTTTGGCCTCACATAGGTTACATAAATATTTCTGAACATTTCCTTGTCCATGTGCCTGAAGGCTACCCTTACATTTGATAAGAATGCATATGCTGCCCTTACTACGACATTTATATGTATTTCTGGAGACAAATCTGCCAGTATGTTTGCTCCTAGATCTCTCTCATTTTCTGTCTCTTGAAGTTGTACTCCAGCCACCGAGTAGTCAAGCTTGGGCCTTCTTGCACTTGTACCCATTCTCATTACCTTACATTTTGAGGTATTGAATTTCATTAGCCACTTTTCTGACCACTCATGCAGATTATTTAGATCCTCCTGAAGTTCTCTACCATTGTTCTCGTTTTTTACTTTCTTCACAATCTTTGCATCATCTGCAAACATATTCATGAATGAATTTACAGACTCTGGTAGGTCATTTACATATACAAGGAACAAAGGTGGCCCTCAAACTGAACCCTGCTAAATTCGTTATTTTTGGATCAAATCAATACCTGTCCCGCATTCCTGAGAACATCAGTATAAATTTCAACAATGTTTCACTCTTCCCATCTAATAAGGTTAAAAATCTAGGAGTTATTATGGACAGTACCATGACATTTAATTTTCATATCGATGAACTACATAAAAAAGTGAACGGGACCCTTATTTACTTGAACAGATTCTATGAAAGATTCGAGCCTGATTGTAGGGTAATTGTAGTACAAAAATTGATTTTAAGTATTCTCAACTACTGTCTGAGTGTTTGGGGTTCCACGACTAAGAACCAGATGTTACGAGTGAAAAGGCTCCAGAATTTTGCCGCAAGAGTTGCCATAGGGGGGGTGCATAAATATGATCACGTGACTCCCTTCTTTGAGAGATTGGGTTGGCTAAGGATGGACATGAAGTTCATATATAATATCTGTCTTTTAGTTTTTAAAATAAATCAAGGAATATTACCGGAATGGCTCTTCTCATTGCCAACAGTTAATCAAGTGCGTATCAATAACGTCAACACCAGATATCAGAATTCTTTTTACGTGCCCAGAACTTCCACTGATATTGGGGCAAGAGCCTTAAATGTAATGGGCCCGAGACTTTGGAACTCTTTACCCGCAAACTTAAGAAGCTGCCAAACATTACCCTCACTTAAATCTCATCTTTTAAATCACCTACTTAATAAGTGATTTTAGTCTCATTATTATCCTCCCATTGGGTAGACGAAGTGTACGTATGCTTATTTTAATGTGTAAATATTTTGATTTTGTGCTTTGCAAATTTCATTTGTTTTATTTTGACATTTTACATTGTAATTTGTAATTAGATTAATTATCATGTAATAGCCATTTTTTATGGAATAAAGTTTTTGACTTTGACTTTGACTTTGTGGAACTCCGCTACTAACTCTTCTCCATTCAGACACTGAGGTCTTACTCTGCCCTTCTGTTCCCTTCCTTCTAAGTATGTTTTTATCCATTTCAAGACATCTCCACCTATTCTAGCCATTGCTTGCAGCTTCCTAATAAGTCTCCTATGTGGAACAGTGTCAAACGCTTTCTGAAAGTCTAGGAATATGCAATCTGCCCAGCCTTCTCTTTCCTGTAAGATTCGGCTTACCTCATCATAAAATTCTAATAAGTTTGTTACTGTTAATCTACCTTCTCTGAAGCCATGTTGCCTCACTGACAAAAAGTTGAAGGATTCCAAGTGAAGAGAGATATGTTTCCTTAATAGTGTGTGTGTGTGTGTGTGTGTGTGTGTGTGGTGTGTGTGTGATTACCTAATTGTGATTACCTAATTGTGTTTACGGGAAAGAGCCCAAAGCTCGTATCTTCCCGTCTCCTCATCGCTTCCATTTTTAGACTTAGTGATACTTATCATACCTGTCCTTAAAACTATGGATTGAGATAGCATTAACTACCTCCTCGCTTAGCGAATTCCAATTATCAACTACTCTTACACTGAAAAAGTATTTCCTTACATCCTGCAAACAAGTTTTCTTACGAAGCTTCAAACTATGACCTCTAGTTCTAGAGCCAGCCATATCGAAATATCGATCCCTATCCACTCTATCATAACCATGAAGGAATTTAAAGACTGTCACCATATCCCCCCTTACTCTTCTAGCTTCGAGTGATGGCAAGTCTAATTCCCTCAGCCTCTCATCATAACTGAGATTGCGTATTTCTGGCACCAGTTTCGTGGCATGTCTTTGAACTTTTTCAAGCTTAGCTATGTGCTTTTTCAAGTGCGGATTCCAAAAGGGGGCTGCATATTCGAGTTTTGGCCTCACATAGGTTACATAAATATTTCTGAACATTTCCTTGTCCATGTGCCTGAAGGCTACCCTTACATTTGATAAGAATGCATATGCTGCCCTTACTACGCCATTTATATGTATTTCTGGAGACAAATCTGCCAGTATGTTTACTCCTAGATCTCTCTCATTTTCTGTCTCTTGAAGTTGTACTCCAGCCACCGAGTAGTCAAGCTTGGGCCTTCTTGCACTTGTACCCATTCTCATTACCTTACATTTTGAGGTATTGAATTTCATTAGCCACTTTGCTGACCACTCATGCAGATTATTTAGATCCTCCTGAAGTTCTCTACCATTGTTCTCGTTTTTTACTTTCTTCACAATCTTTGCATCATCTGCAAACATATTCATGAATGAATTTACAGACTCTGGTAGGTCATTTACATATACAAGGAACAAAAGTGGCCCTAAAACTGAACCCTGTGGAACTCCACTACTAACTCTTCTCCATTCAGACACTGAGTGTCTTACTCTAACCCTCTGTTCCCTTCCTTCTAAGTAAGTTTTTATCCATTCCAAGACATTTCCACCTATTCTAGCCATTGATTGCAGCTTCCTAATAAGTCTCCCATGTGGAACAGTGTCAAACGCTTTCTGGAAGTCTAGCAATATGCAATCTGCCCAGCCCTTTCTTTCCTGTAAGATTTGGCTTACCTCATCATAAAATTCTAATAAGTTTGTTACTGTTGATCTTCCTTCTCTGAAGCCATGTTGCCTCACTGACAAAAAGTTGAAGGATTCCAAGTGAAGAGAGATATGTTTCCTTAGTAGTTTCTCCATAAGTTTGCAAACTATGCTGGTCAAGGAAACTGGTCTATAGTTCAGAGCCGTATCCCTCCTTCCCTTTTTGAAGATAGGTATCACATTTGCTTGTTTCCAGCATCTTGGAATCTCCCCCGACTCCAGTGACTCCTTAAATATGATACTTAGTGCCACTGATATTGTGTTTGTGCATTTTTTAAGCACATGAGGGGATATGTCATCAGGACCTGTAGCTTTATGAACATCTAAATCCATCAGCGCTTTGCATACCTCTGTGGCTGTAAGGTTGATGTTCTCTAATACCGGCCCTTGAGTTTCTATCACTGCAATCTGAGGGGGTGGGGTATTTTCTACTGTAAATACTGACTGAAACTCCTTGTTCAATTCTTTGCAGATCTCTTCGTCCGTCTCAGTGATGCTTCCATCCGCTCTCTTTGGCCTTAAAACCTGTTCTTTTACCTTCAGTTTTCCTCTGATAAAGCTGTGGAAAAGCTTGGGATTTTCTTTAGCCTTCCTGGTGATGTCCCTCTCATAATCTCTCTCTGCCTCTCTCCCTTTACTTAGGTAGTCATTTCTTGCTCTTTTGTAGGTTTGCCAGGCATTTATGTTTTTTCTCCTCCTATACCTTTTCCAGCATTTGTCTCTCCACTCCTTAGCTCTTTTACACCCATTATCGAACCATTTCTCTCTGGCATGAATTACACCTACTTTGGTGACAGGTATGCAGCAATCTACTATCTTCCCATATTTCTCACAAAAGATGTCATACATTTCTTGTACAGATTTGTTGTAAAATAAGGTTCTCCAGTCAATAACTGCAAAAAGCTCATTCATTTTGATGTAATCTCCTTTCGGATAGTTCCTCCTCATGTCCTCAGTGCCTCTACTCTCAGGAAGAATGTCTTCAATGATATACTCCATCAACAACACACAGTGGTCACTCTTTCCAATTGGTGGTTCATACTCAATATTTTCAATATCCAACACATTATCTGTGAACACTAGATCAAGTAGTGATGGCTCATCCCCACCCCTGGCTCTTGTTGGTTCCATTACATGTTGGTGTAGGAAATTCCCTTGTACGCAATCTAGGAATCTTGCCCCAAATGAGTCCTCACCACTGTGTGGGTCAAGATTTATCCAATCTATCTCTTTATGATTAAAGTCTCCCATAATCAAAATCCTACATTTTTTCTCCCGCGCCATGTTAACAACTGAGTTTATGACTTCAATCGTACCTATATGACTTTCCTCATAAATTTCAAGCCTATTTTGGTTCCTTGGTGGGTTGTATACAACAGTTATTATAATGCTCTCTGACCCAGTATTTATGCGAGCAACAAGAAATTCCCTGAACTCACTTTCTATAGCCAAGTTTATTTCTTCAACTTGAATCCTCTCACTTATGAGCAGTGCTATCCCTCCACCAGTCCTCTCAGATCTTTCAACCCTTAGTATTCTGAAGCCCTTAGGAAAAACTGTGACACTGTTTATGTCCTCACTCAACTTAGTCTCTGTAATTGCTACTATATCTGCCTTTCTGTTGTGAATCCTATCTTTTAATTCTACTGCCTTACCAGCTAATCCATCAGCATTTGTGTATAACAATCTTAATGAGGCCCCATCCCCTGATCTTCTGTCATTATCTTCTTTATCTCCCCTTTGTCTGGAAGTATTCTGTAACGAAAATTTTTCTTCTCTTCTTCATTTCTTTCATCATTTAACCTTCTTGCCTCTTGCAACAAGTTTTTGATCTTTCCCATCTCTTCCTGTGTTCTGTATCGTCTAATGAACACTTCTTTGCATTCTTGAAGGTCTTTTAGACTTTTTTTTCTCAACAATATTTCCCTACATGTCTCCCCTCTCTCAAAGGTTACTTTTGTTGGTCTCGGCTTTCCTTCCCTCGAATATTTACCTAGTTGGTGTATGTTTACAATATCCTCAGGACCACATACTACTCCAAGCTTTCTTATCAGGTCTACAACGTTAGCTTTATTTTCTTCAAGTCTCCCCTGCCATGTTGGCTCCTGGGATTCACTTATGCCTGAGATTACCACTGTCTTCTCCTTATCAAGTGCCTGTCTGATGAGTGGGTTTGCCCTTTCCATCACAACGTCTTTCATTTTTTCGATTACTGTCTCTTTATAGTCAACTGTTTGCATGTTTTCCAGTGCCACCACCTTTACAGCCTCTTTTACTGTGTGTGGGTGTGTGTGTGTGTGTGTGTGTGTGTGTGTGTGTGATTGCCTAATTGATTACCTAATTGTCTTTACGGGAAAGAGCCCAATGCTCGTATCTTCCCGTCTCCTGATCGGTTCCATTTAATACTTAGTGATACTTATCATACCTGTCCTTAAAACCATGGATTGAGATAGCATTAACTACCTCCTCGCTTAGCGAATTCCAGTTATGAACTACTCTTACACTGAAAAAGTATTTTCTTACATCCTGCAAAGAAGTTTTCTTACGAAGCTTCAAACTATGACCTCTAGTTCTAGAGCCTGCCATATCAAAATATCGATCCCTATCCACTCTATCATAACCATAAAGGAATTTAAAAACTGTCACCATATCCCCCCTCAAGCTTCTAGCTTCGAGTGATGGTAAGTCTAATTCCCTCAGCCTCTCATCATAGCTGAGATTACGTATTTCTGGCACCAGTTTCGTGGCATATCTTTGAACTTTTTCAAGCTTAGCTATGTGCTTTTTCAAGTGTGGATTCCATAAGGGGGCTGCATATTCGAGTTTTGGCCTCACATAGGTTACATAAATATTTCTGAACATTTCCTTCTCCATGTGCCTGAAGGCTACCCTTACATTTGATAAGAATGCATATGCTGCCCTTACTATGCCATTTATATGTATTTCTGGAGACAAATCAGCCAGTATGTTTACTCCTAGATCTCTCTCATTTTCTGTCTCTTGAAGTTGTACTCCAGCCACCGAGTAGTCAAGCTTGGGCCTTCTTGCACTTGTACCCATTCTCATTACCTTACATTTTGAAGTATTGAATTTCATTAGCCACTTTTCTGACCACTCATGCAGATTATTTAGATCCTCCTGAAGTTCTCTACCATTGTTCTCGTTTTTTACTTTCTTCACAATCTTTGCATCATTTGCAAACATATTCATGAATGAATTTACAGACTCTGGTAGGTCATTTACATATACAAGGAACAAAAGTGGCCCTAAAACTGAACCCTGTGGAACTCTGCTACTAAATCTTCTCCATTCAGACACTGAGTGTCTTACTCTGACCCTCTGTTCCCTTCCTTCTTAGTAAGTTTTTATCCATTCCAAAACATTTCCACCATTTCTAGCCATTGTTTGCAGCTTCCTAATACGTCTCCCATGTGGAACAGTGTCAAACGCTTTAAAGAAGTCTAGGAATATGCAATCTGCCCAGCCCTCTCTTTCCTGTAAGATTCGGCTTACCTCATCATAAAATTATAATAAATTTTTTACTGCTGATCTACCTTCTCTGAAGCCATGTTGCCTCACTGACAAAAAGTTGAAGGATTCCAAGTGAAGAGAGATATGTTTCCTTAGTAGTTTCTCCATAACCTTGCAAACTATGCTGGTCAAGGAAACTGGTCTATAGTTCAGAGCCGTATCCCTCCTTCCCTTTTTGAAGATAGGTATCACATTTGCTTGTTTCCAGCATCTTGGAATCTCCCCTGACTCCAGTGACTTTTGAAATATGATACTTAGTGCCACTGATATTGAGTTTGCGTTTGTGTGCGTGTGTGATTACCTAATTGTGATTACCTAATTGTGTTTACGAGAAAGAGCCCAAAGCTCGTATCTTCCCGTCTCCTGATCGGTTCCATTTTATACTTAGTGATACTTATCATACCTGTCCTTAAAACTATGGATTGAGATAGCATTAACTACTTCCTCGCTGTGTCTCCCCTTTCCAACTTCCTCCTCCAGTCTCTCCATTACATCCTATACCTTGAAAAAAGAAATGCGCTGAGTAAGAAACAGTTTAAGCTCCTACGGCAGCTACGCTCATATCAAACCTTCAAGAAATATATAAATAATAAGAATGGATTAATAAATATAAAGTTTTATTTACTCTCATTTTTTCCCTTGTATATAGAGAGGGAAAAACTTATATAAAGTCAAGCTGGACCTCAAAGAAAGACAATAAAAATGTTAAAAATTCATGGTTTTATTTCCTCATAGGACTCCCTATATATGCATCGTAAAAATGAAGAATTGGGATATGGAGTTTGCCAATATACTCGTATTCTGACTCAGACAGATATCCATAAATGAATTTGGATATAACTCTCTGACCTCCTTTGAGAAGATTGATCACTTTTATAGTCATTGGAAAACTTTCTGATATCTGTCTGTCATCAGGCTTGAGGGCAAATTGTCGTCATATTTTCTAAGCAATATCTTCTGTAACCACTAGGACACTGGGGTACTCAGTTAAAATGGCTTCCTTCTCAGGGGTTAAACATAGACAAGCCTCAACATTCTTCACTACAAATCCAAGGTTAATATGAACGAGAGGTTGCTTAAATACTTCAGAGTGTGAAAGAAATATCCTATAGTCAATAACTGAATGCCGTACTCTTGACTGTAAGTATTGTGTATGAAGTAAACAGCCCAAATGCTCCTCATAAATTTCGAGTAATGCTGACCTAATTAGAAAATGCGAAAGCTATAGTTTGTTGTAACACTAGGATGTACAAGAAAAGTCTGTAGAGATTTGTTATGAAAGAAAGATATTCATTACACACCTCTTATTATCCCTTCACTTCTGACAAGTCACTACACTCTCCATCTCTTTTACTTTTTACTTAATGCATTCTTTGTGCCCAGGCTCGGTGGTGGCTGTTTAATTTTTCAATTTTTTTGGGGCCCGTCTTGATGTCACAGTCATAAGAGAGAGAGAGAGAGAGAGAGAGAGAGAGAGAGAGAGAGAGAGAGAGAGAGAGAGAGAGAGAGAGAGAGAGAGAGAGAGAGAGAGAGAGAGAATCATATATGGAGCTCATGTGTTAACCTTAAAGTACATATGGGAAAAAATCTATGGCCGTAACTCCCCGTCTCTTGATTGGTTCCATTTTAGCCTGTGTATGTATATTCAGACGTTCGATTGTGCATGTAGAGACTGTAAGACTACGATCATGAATACAAGAAAATAAGAAACTACATCCATATCCATGAAAAGAAAGTATATATATATATATATATATATATATATATATATATATATATATATATATATATATATATATATATATATATATATATATATATATATATATATATATATATATATATATATATATATATATATATATATATATATATATATATATATATATATATATATATATATATATATATATATATATATATATATATATATATATATATATATATATATATATATATATATATATATATATATATATATATATATATATATATATATATATGTATATATATATATATATATATATATATATATATATATATATATATATATATATATATATATATATATATATATATATATACATATATATATATACGCATGTGTGTGTATAAAACTACTTAATTGTACTTACATAATTGTGCTTACGGAATAGTGCATCAGGCTCGTAACTTCCTGTCTCCTTGGTCGGTTCCATTTTGGACTCAGTGATACTTATCACACTTGTCCTTAGAACTATTGACCGAGTTAGCATTAATTACCTTCTCGCTTATCGAATTCCAATTATCAAATACTCTTACAGTAAAAAATATTCCCTTACATCCTGCAAAGAAGTTTTCTTATGAAGCTTCGAACAATAAAATCTAGTTCTAGTGTCAGCCTTATCAAAATATCGATGCCCATCCACTCTGTCATAACCATAAAGGAATTTAACAAAAAGTAACCATATCTCCCATCAATCTTCTAGCTTCGAGTGATGCTAAGTCTAGGTCCCTAAGCCTCTCCTCATGACGGAGATTGCGTATTTCTGACACTAGTTTTATATCATGTCTTTGAGCTTTTTCCAGCTTAACTCTGTGCTTTTTCAAGTGTGGTTTCCAAACGTGGGCTGCATATTCAAGCTATGGCTTCATATAGCTTACATAAATACTTCTGAACATTTTCTTGTCCATGTGCCTGAAAGCTACCCTTATATTTGCTAAGAAAGGACATGGATTTTTTTTTTTTTTTAGGATGGGATAGGATAGGAGGGGAAAAAAGTGGAGGGAATTAAGGATATAAGGGAATTGGAGGGAAAAGCACGAAAATTAAATAAAGTAAGATAAAGAAAGAGAGGGGCAGACCCTAGTGCCAAGTTTTGATCTGCTCCCCTTACAATGTCATTTATATGCATTTTTGGAGACAATTCTGCGAGTATGTTTTATGTGATTACCTAATTGTGATTACCTAAGTGTGTTTACGGGAAAGAGCCCAAAGCTCGTATCTTCCCGTCTCCTCATCGGTTCCATTTTATACTTAGTGATACTTATCATACCTGTCCTCAAAACTAGGGATTGAGATAGCATTAACTACCTCCTCGCTTAGCCAATTCCAATTATCAACTACTCTTACACTGAAAAAGTATTTCCTTACATCCTGCAAAGAAGTTTTCTTACCAAGCTTCAAACTATTACCTCTAGTTCTAGAGCCAGCCATATCAAAATATCGATCCCTATCCACTCTATTATAACATAATCTCATCATAACTGAGATTGCGTATTTCTGGTACTAGTTTCGTGGCATGTCTTTGAACTTTTTCAAGCTTAGCTATGTGCTTTTTCAAGTGCGGATTCCAAAAGAGGGCTGCATATTCGAGTTTTGGCCTCACATAGGTGCGTGCACCCAAACATTTGAGGAAAAACTCTTACATATAATAAATGTTTTATGCTAAGGTACCTTCTGATGTTCACAATGCAGTACCAGATGTTATGCTTCTGCTCTTAAAAGCAAACATTACAACTCTCTCTCTCTCTCTCTCTCTCTCTCTCTCTCTCTCTCTCTCTCTCTCTCTCTGTGTGTGTGTGTGTGTGTGTGTGTGTGTGTGTGTGTGTGTGTGTGTGTGTGTGTGTGTGTGTGATTACCTAATTGTGTTTACGGAAAAGAGCCCAAAGCTCGTATCTTCCCGTCTCCTGATCGGCTCCATTTTCTACTTAGTGATACTTATCATACCTGTCCTTAAATCTATTGATTGAGATAGCATTAATTACCTCCTCTCTTAGTGAATTCCAATTATCAACTACTCTTACTCTGAAAAAGTATTTCCTTACAACCTGCAAAGAAGTTTTCTTACGTAGCTTCAAACTATGACCTCTAGTTCTAGAGCCTGCCATATCAAAATATCGATCCCTATCCACTCTGTCATAACCATGAAGGAATTTAAAGACTGTCACCATATCCCCCCTCGATCTTCTAGCTTCGAGTGATGGTAAATCTAATTCACTCAGCCTCTCATCATAACTGAGATTACGTATTTCTGGCACCAGTTTCGTGGCATGTCTTTGAACTATTTCAAGCTTAGCTATGTGCTTTTCCAAGTGTGGATTCCATAAGGGGGCTGCATATTCGAGTTTTGGCCTCACATAGGTTACATAAAAATTTCTGAACATTTCCTTGTCCATGTGCTTGAAGGCTACCATTACATTTGATAAGAATGCATATGCTGCCCTTACTATGCCATTTATATGCATTTCTGGAGACAAATCTTCTAGTATGTTTACTCCTAGATCTCTCTCATTTTCTGTCTCTTGAAGTTGTACTCCAGCCACCGAGTAGTCAAGCTTGGGCCTTCTTGCACTTGTACCCATTCTCATTACCTTACATTTTGAAGTATTGAATTTCATTAGCCACTTTTTTGACCACTCGTGCAGACTATTTAGATCTTCCTGAAGTTCTCTACCATTGTTCTCGTTTTCTACTTTCTTCACAATCTTTGCATCATCTGCAAACATATTCATGAATGAATTTACAGACACTGGTAGGTCATTTACATATACAAGGAACAAAGGTGGCCCTCAAACTGAACCCTGCTAAATTCGTTATTTTTGGATCAAATCAATACCTGTCCCGCATTCCTGAGAACATCAGTATAAATTTCAACAATGTTTCACTCTTCCCATCTAATAAGGTTAAAAATCTAGGAGTTATTATGGACAGTACCATGACATTTAATTTTCATATCGATGAACTACATAAAAAAGTGAACGGGACCCTTATTTACTTGAACAGAGTCTATGAAAGATTCGAGCCTGATTGTAGGGTAATTGTAGTACAAACATTGATTTTAAGTATTCTCAACTACTGTCTGAGTGTTTGGGGTTCCACGACTAAGACCCAGATGTTACGAGTGAAAAGGCTCCAGAATTTTGCCGCAAGAGTTGCCATAGGGGGGGTGCATAAATATGATCACGTGACTTCCCTCTTTGAGAGATTGGGTTGGCTAAGGATGGACATGAAGTTCATATATAATATCTGTCTTTTAGTTTTTAAAATAAATCATGGAATATTACCGGAATGGCTCTTCTCATTGCCAACAGTTAATCAAGTGCGTATCAATAACGTCAACACCAGATATCAGAATTCTTTTTACGTGCCCAGAACTTCCACTGATATTGGGGCAAGAGCCTTAAATGTAATGGGCCCGAGACTTTGGAACTCTTTACCCGCAAACTTAAGAAGCTGCCAAACATTACCCTCACTTAAATCTCATCTTTTAAATCACCTACTTAATAAGTGATTTTAGTCTAATTATTATCCTCCCATTGGGTAGACGAAGTGTACGTATGCTTATTTTAATGTGTAAATATTTTGATTTTGTGCTTTGCAAATTTCATTTGTTTTATTTTGACATTTTACATTGTAATTTGTAATTAGATTAATTATCATGTAATAGCCATTTTTTATGGAATAAAGTTTTTGACTTTGACTTTGACTTTGTGGAACTCCGCTACTAACTCTTCTCCATTCAGACACTGAGGTCTTACTCTGACCTTCTGTTCCCTTCCTTCTAAGTATATTTTTATCCATTTCAAGACATCTCCACCTATTCTAGCCATTGCTTGCAGCTTCCTAATAAGTCTCCTATGTGGAACAGTGTCAAACGCTTTCTGAAAGTCTAGGAATATGCAATCTGCCCAGCCTTCTCTTTCCTGTAAGATTCGGCTTACCTCATCATAAAATTCTAATAAGTTTGTGACTGTTGATCTACCTTCTCTGAAGCGATGTTGCCTCACTGACAAAAAGTTGAAGGATTCCAAGTGAAGAGAGATATGTTTCCTTAATAGTGTGTGTGTGTGTGTGTGTGTGTGTGTGTGTGTGTGTGTGTGTGTGTGTGTGTGTGTGTGTGTGTGTGTGTGTGATTGCCTAATTTATTACCTAATTGTCTTTACGGGAAAGAGCCCAATGCTCGTATCTTCCCGTCTCCTGATCGGTTCCATTTAATACTTAGTGATACTTATCATACCTGTCCTTAAAACCATGGATTGAGATAGCATTAACTACCTCTTCGCTTAGCGAATTCCAGTTATGAACTACTCTTACACTGAAAAAGTATTTTCTTACATCCTGCAAAGAAGTTTTCTTACGAAGCTTCAAACTATGACCTCTAGTTCTAGAGCCTGCCATATCAAAATATCGATCCCTATCCACTCTATCATAACCATAAAGGAATTTAAAAACTGTCACCATATCCCCCCTCAAGCTTCTAGCTTCGAGTGATGGTAAGTCTAATTCCCTCAGCCTCTCATCATAGCTGAGATTACGTATTTCTGGCACCAGTTTCGTGGCATATCTTTGAACTTTTTCAAGCTTAGCTATGTGCTTTTTCAAGTGTGGATTTCATAAGGGGGCTGCATATTCGAGTTTTGGCCTCACATAGGTTACATAAATATTTCTGAACATTTCCTTCTCCATGTGCCTGAAGGCTACCCTTACATTTGATAAGAATGCATATGCTGCCCTTACTATGCCATTTATATGTATTTCTGGAGACAAATCTGCCAGTATGTTTACTCCTAGATCTCTCTCATTTTCTGTCTCTTGAAGTTGTACTCCAGCCACCGAGTAGTCAAGCTTGGGCCTTCTTGCACTTGTACCCATTCTCATTACCTTACATTTTGAAGTATTGAATTTCATTAGCCACTTTTCTGACCACTCATGCAGATTATTAAGATCCTCCTGAAGTTCTCTACCATTGTTCTCATTTTTTACTTTCTTCACAATCTTTGCATCATTTGCAAACATATTCATGAATGAATTTACAGACTCTGGTAGGTCATTTACATATACAAGGAACAAAAGTGGCCCTAAAACTGAACCCTGTGGAACTCTGCTACTAAATCTTCTCCATTCAGACACTGTCTTACTCTGACCCTCTGTTCCCTTCCTTCTTAGTAAGTTTTTATCCATTCCAAAACATTTCCACCATTTCTAGCCATTGTTTGCAGCTTCCTAATAAGTCTCCCATGTGGAACAGTGTCAAACGCTTTAAAGAAGTCTAGGAATATGCAATCTGCCCAGCCCTCTCTTTCCTGTAAGATTCGGCTTACCTCATCATAAAATTATAATAAATTTTTTACTGCTGATCTACCTTCTCTGAAGCCATGTTGCCTCACTGACAAAAAGTTGAAGGATTCCAAGTGAAGAGAGATATGTTTCCTTAGTAGTTTCTCCATAACCTTTCAAACTATGCTGGTCAAGGAAACTGGTCTATAGTTCAGAGCCGTATCCCTCCTTCCCTTTTTGAAGATAGGTATCACATTTGCTTGTTTCCAGCATCTTGGAATCTCCCCTGACTCCAGTGACTTTTGAAATATGATGCTTAGTGCCACTGATATTGAGTTTGCGTTTGTGTGCGTGTGTGATTACCTAATTGTGATTACCTAATTGTGCTTACGGGAAAGAGCCCAAAGCTCGTATCTTCCCGTCTCCTGATCGGTTCCATTTTATACTTAGTGTTACTTATCATACCTGTCCTTAAAACTATGGATTGAGATAGCATTAACTACCTCCTTGCTGTGTCTCCCCTTTCCAACTTCCTCCTCCAGTCTCTCCATTACATCCTATACCTTGAAAAAAGAAATTCGCTGAGTAAGAAACAGTTTAAGCTCCTACGGCAGCTACGCTCATATCAAACCTTCAAGAAATATATAAATAATAAGAATGGATTAATAAATATAAAGTTTTATTTACTCTCATTTTTTCCCTTGTATATAGAGAGGGAAAAACTTATATAAAGTCAAGCTGGACCTCAAAGAAAGACAATAAAAATGTTAAAAATTCATGGTTTTATTTCCTCATAGGACTCCCTATATATGCATCGTAAAAATGAAGAATTGGGATATGGAGTTTGCCAATACACTCGTATTCTGACTCAGACAGATATCCATAAATGAATTTGGATATAACTCTCTGACCTCCTTTGAGAAGATTGATCACTTTTATAGTCATTGGAAAACTTTCTGATATCTGTCTGACATCCGGCTTGAGGGCAAATTGTCGTCATATTTTCTAAGCAATATCTTCCGAAACCACTAGGACACTGGGGTACTCAGTTAAAATGGCTTCCTTCTCAGGGGTTAAACATAGACAAGCCTCAACATTCTTCACTACAAATCCAAGGTTAATATGAACGAGAGGTTGCTTAAATACTTCAGAGTGTGAAAGAAATATCCTATAGTCAATAACTGAATGCCGTACTCTTGACTGTAAGTATTGTGTATGAAGTAAACAGCCCAAATGCTCCTCATAAATTTCGAGTAATGCTGACCTAATTAGAAAATGCGAAAGCTATAGTTTGTTGTAACACTAGGATGTACAAGAAAAGTCTGTAAAGATTTGTTATGAAAGAAAGATATTCATTACACACCTCTTATTATCCCTTCACTTCTGACAAGTCACTACACTCTCCATCTCTTTTACTTTTTACTTAATGCATTCTTTGTGCCCAGGCTCGGTGGAGGCTGTTTAATTTTTTAATTTTTTTTTGGCCCGTCTTTATGTCACAGTCATAAGAGAGAGAGAGAGAGAGAGAGAGAGAGAGAGAGAGAGAGAGAGAGAGAGAGAGAGAGAGAGAGAGAGAGAGAGAGAGAGAGAGAGAGAGAGAGAGAATCATATATGGAGCTCATGTGTTTACCTTAAAGTACATATGGGAAAAAATCTATGGCCGTAACTCCCCGTCTCTTGATTGGTTCCATTTTAGCCTGTGTATGTATATTCAGACGTTCGATTGTGCATGTAGAGACTGTAAGACTACGATCATGAATACAAGAAAATAAGAAACTACATCCATATCCATGAAAAGAAAGTATATATATATATATATATATATATATATATATATATATATATATATATATATATATATATATATATATATATATATATATATATATATATATATATATATATATATATATATATATATATATATATATATATATATATATATATATATATATATATATATATATATATATATATGTATGCATATATATATATATATATATATATATATATATATATATATATATATATATATATATATATATATATATATATATATATATATATATATATATATATATATATATATATATATATATATATATACGCATGTGTGTGTATAAAACTACTTAATTGTACTTACATAATTGTGCTTACGGAATAGTGCATCAGGCTCGTAACTTCCTGTCTCCTTGGTCGGTTCCATTTTGGACTCAGTGATACTTATCACACTTGTCCTTAGAACTATTGACCGAGTTAGCATTAATTACCTTCTCGCTTATCGAATTCCAATTATCAAATACACTTACAGTAAAAAATATTCCCTTACATCCTGCAAAGAAGTTTTCTTATGAAGCTTCGAACAATAAAATCTAGTTCTAGTGTCAGCCTTATCAAAATATCGATGCCTATCCACTCTGTCATAACCATAAAGGAATTTAACAAAAAGTAACCATATCTCCCATCAATCTTCTAGCTTCGAGTGATGCTAAGTCTAGGTCCCTAAGCCTCTCCTCATGACGGAGATTGCGTATTTCTGACACTAGTTTTATATCATGTCTTTGAGCTTTTTCCTGCTTAACTCTGTGCTTTTTCAAGTGTGGTTTCCAAACGTGGGCTGCATATTCAAGCTATGGCTTCATATAGCTTACATAAATACTTCTGAACATTTTCTTGTCCATGTGCCTGAAAGCTACCCTTATATTTGCTAAGAAAGGACATGGATTTCTTTTTTTTTTAGGATGGGATAGGATAGGAGGGGAAAAAAGGGGAGGGAATTAAGGATATAAGGGAATTGGAGGGAAAAGCACGAAAATTAAATGAAGTAAGATAAAGAAAGAGAGGGGCAGACCCTAGTGCCAAGTTTTGATCTGCTCCCCTTACAATGTCATTTATATGCATTTTTGGAGACAATTCTGCGAGTATGTTTTATGTGATTACCTAATTGTGATTACCTAAATGTGTTTACGGGAAAGAGCCCAAAGCTCGTATCTTCCCGTCTCCTCATCGGTTCCATTTTATACTTAGTGATACTTATCATACCTGTCCTTAAAACTATGGATTGAGATAGCATTAACTACCTCCTCGCTTAGCCAATTCCAATTATCAACTACTCTTACACTGAAAAAGTATTTCCTTATATCCTGCAAAGAAGTTTTCTTACCAAGCTTCAAACTATGACCTCTAGTTCTAGAGCCTGCCATATCAAAATATCGATCCCTATCCACTCTATCATAACCATGAAGGAATTTGAAGACTGTCACCATATCCCCCCTCACTCTTCTAGCTTCGAGTGATGGTAAGTTTAAGTCCCTCAGCCTCTCATCATAACTGAGGTTGCGTATTTCTGGCACCAGTTTCGTGGCATGTCTTTGAACTTTTTCAAGCTTAGCTATGTGCTTTTTCAAGTGCGGATTCCAAAAGGGGGCTGCATATTCGAGTTTTGGCCTCACATAGGTTACATAAATATTTCTGAACATTTCCTTGTCCATGTGCCTGGATGCTACCCTTACATTTGATAAGAATGCATATGCTGCCCTTACTATGCCATTTATATGTATTTCTGGAGACAAATCTGCCAGTATGTTTACTCCTAGATCTCTCTCATTTTCTCTCTCTTGAAGTTGTACTCCAGCCACCGAGTAGTCAAGCTTGGGCCTTCTTGCACTTGTACCCATTCTCATTACCTTACATTTTGAAGTATTGAATTTCATTAGCCACTTTTCTGACCACTCATGCAGATTATTTAGATCCTCCTGAAGTTCTCTACCATTGTTCTCGTTTTTTACTTTCTTCACAATCTTTGCATCATCTGCAAACATATTCATGAATGAATTTACAGACTCTGGTAGGTCATTTACATATACAAGGAACAAAAGTGGCCCTAAAACTGAACCCTGTGGAACTCCACTACTAACTCTTCTCCATTCAGACACTGAGTGTCTTACTCTAACCCTCTGTTCCCTTCCTTCTAAGTAAGTTTTTATCCATTCCAAAATATTTCCACCTATTCTAGCCATTGATTGCAGCTTCCTAATAAGTCTCCCATGTGGAACAGTGTCAAACGCTTTCTGGAAGTCTAGGGATATGCAATCTGCCCAGCCCTCTTTTTCCTGTAAGATTTGGTTTACCTCATCATAAAATTCTAATAAGTTTGTTACTGTTGATCTACCTTCTCTGAAGCCATGTTGCCTCACTGACAAAAAGTTGAAAGATTCCAAGTGAAGAGAGATATGTTTCCTTAGTAGTTTCTCCATAAGTTTGCAAACTATGCTGGTCAAGGAAACTGGTCTATAGTTCAGAGCCGTATCCCTCCTTCCCTTTTTGAAGATAGGTATCACATTTGCTTGTTTCCAGCATCTTGGAATCTCCCCCGACTCCAGTGACTCCTTAAATATGATACTTAGTGCCACTGATATTGTGTTTGCGCATTTTTTTAAGCACATGAGGGGATATGTCATCAGGACCTGTAGCTTTATGAACATCTAAATCCATCAGCGCTTTGCATACCTCTGTGGCTGTAAGGTTGATGTTCTCTAATACCGGCCCTTGAGCTTCTATCACTGCAATCTGAGGGGGTGGGGTATTTTCTACTGTAAATACTGACTGAACCTCCTTCTTCAATTCTTTGCAGATCTCTTCATCCGTCTCAGTGATGCTTCCATCCTCTCTCTTTAGCCTTAAAACCTGTTCTTTTACCTTCAGTTTTTCTCTGATAAAGCTGTGGAAAAGCTTGGAATTTTCTTTAGCCTTCCTGGTGATGTCCCTCTCATAGTCTCTCTCTGCCTCTCTCCTTTTACTTAGGTAGTCATTTCTTGCTCGTTTGTAGGTTTGCCAGGCATTTATGTTTTTTCTCCTCCTATACCTTTTCCAGCATTTGTCTCTCCACTCCTTAGCTCTTTTACACCCATTATCGAACCATTTCTCTCTGGCATGAATTACACCTACTTTGGTGACAGGTATGCATCAATCTACTATCTTCCCATATTTCTCACAAAAGATGTCATACATTTCTTGTACAGATTTGTTGTAAAATAATGTTCTCCTGTCAATAACTGCAAAAAGCTCATTCATTTTGATGTAATCTCCTTTCGGATAGTTCCTCCTCATGTCCTCAGTGCCTCTACTCTCAGGAAGAATATCTTCAATAATATACTCCATCAACAACACACAGTGGTCACTCTTTCCAATTGGTGGTTCATACTCAATTTTTTCAATATCCAACACATTATCTGTGAACACTAGATCAAGTAGTGATGGCTCATCCACAGCCCTGGCCCTTGTTGGTTCCATTACATGTTGGTGTAGATAATTCCCTTGTACGCAATCTAGGAATCTTGCCCCGAATGAGTCCTCACCACTGTGTGGGTCAAGATTTATCCAATCTATCTCTTTATGATTAAAGTCTCCCATAATCAAAATCCTACATTTTTTTTCCTGTGCCATGTTAACAACTGAGTTTATGACTTCAATAGTACCTATATGACTTTCCTCATAAACTTCAAGCCTATTTTGGTTCCTTGGTGGGTTGCATACAACAGTTATTATATTGCTCTCTGACCCAGTATTTATGCGAGCAACAAGAAATTTCTTGAACTCACTTTCTATAGCCAAGTTTATTTCTTCAACTTGAATCCTTTCACTTATGAGCAGAGCTATCCCTCCACCAGTCCTCTCAGATCTTTCAACCCTTAGTATTCTGAAGCCCTTAGGAAAAACTGTGACACTGTTTATGTCCTCACTCAACTTAGTCTCTGTAATTGCTACTATATCTGCCTTACTGTTGTGAATCCTATCTTTTAATTCTACTGCCTTACCAGCTAATCCATCAGCATTTGTGTATAACAATCTTAATGAGGCCCCATCCCCTGATCTTCTGTCATTATCTTCTTTATCTCCCCTTTGTCTGGAAGAACTCTGAAATGAAAATTTTTCTTCTCTTCTTCATTTCTTTCATCATTTAACCTTCTTGCCTTTTGCAACAAGTTTTTGATCTTTCCCATCTCTTCCTGTGTTGTGTATCGTCTAATGAACACTTCTTTGAATTCTTGAAGGCCTCTTAGACTTTTTTTCCTCAACAATATTTCCCTACATGTTTCCCCTCTCTCAAAGGTTACTTTTGTTGGTCTCGGCTTTCCTTCCCTCGAATATTTACCTAGTTGGTGTATGTTTGCAATATCCTCAGGACCACAAACTACTCCAAGCTTTCTTATCAGGTCTACAACCCTAGCTTTATTTTCTTCAAGTCTCCCCTGCCATGTTGGCTCCTGGGATTCGCTTATGCCTGAGATTACCACTGTCATCTCCTTATCAAGTGCCTGTCTGATGAGTGGGTTTGCCCTTTCCATCACAACATCTTTCATTTTCTCGATTACTGTCTCTTTATAGTCAACTGTTTGTATGTTTTCCAGTGCCACCACCTTTACAGCCTCTTTTACTGCCACATTCCCCTTTAGTGCATCAGCAAAGGAAGTTTTCAAGGCATCATTTTCCATATTCAGCTCCTGGAACTCTTTTCTGAACTGTTCAATGTTTTCCTTAATCTGGACATTCCAAGCAGCAATCTCGTCTCTCTCAGAAGAGAGCAGTGATCTAACATCTAATTCCTTTAGGTTGTCATTCAGCTGTTGGTTTTTATCTTCTTGTTTAGAAATTCTAGATTCTAGTTGTGTGTGTGTGTGTGTGTGTGTGTGTGTGTGTTTGTGTTAGTGTGTGTGTGTGATTACCTATTTGTGATTACCTAATTGTGTTTACGGGAAAGATCCCAAAGCTCGTATCTTCCCGTCTCCTCATCGGTTCCATTTTAGACTTAATGATACTTATCATACCTTTCCTTAAAACTATGGATTGAGATAGCATTAACTACCTCCTCGCTTAGCCAATTCCAATTATCAACTACTCTTACAATGAAAAAGTATTTTCTTACATCCTGCAAAGAAGTTTTCTTACGAAGCTTCAAACTATGACCTCTAGTTCTAGAGCCAGCCATATCAAAATATCGATCCCTATCCACTCTATCATAACCATGAAGGAATTTAAAGACTGTCACCAAATCCCCCCTCACTCTTCTACTTTCGAGTGATGGTAAGTCTAATTCCCTCAGCCTCTCATCATAACTAAGATTGCGTATTTCTGGCACCAGTTTCGTGGCATGTCTTTGAATTTTTTCAAGCTTAGCTATGTGCTTTTTCAAGTGCGGATTCCAAATGGGGGCTGCATATTCGAGTTTTGGCCTCACATAGGTTACATAAATATTTCTGAACATTTCCTTGTCCATATGCCTGGATGCTACCCTAACATTTGATAAGAATGCATATGCTGCCCTTACTATGCCATTTATATGTATTTCTGGAGACAAATCTGCCAGTATGTTTACTCCTAGATCTCTCTCATTTTCTCTCTCTTGAAGTTGTACTCCAGCCACCGAGTAGTCAAGCTTGGGCCTTCTTGCACTTGTACCCATTCTCATTACCTTACATTTTGAAGTATTGAATTTCATTAGCCACTTTTCTGACCACTCATGCAGATTATTTAGATCCTCCTGAAGTTTTCTACCATTGTTCTCGTTTTTTACTTTCTTCACAATCTTTGCATCATCTGCAAACATATTCATGAATGAATTTACAGACTCTGGTAGGTCATTTACATATACAAGGAACAAAAGTGGCCCCAAAACTGAATCCTGTGGAACTCCACTACTAAATCTTCTCCATTCAGACACTGAGTGTCTTACTCTAACCCTCTGTTCCCTTCCTTCTAAGTAAGTTTTTATCCATTCCAAAACATTTCCACCTATTCTAGCCATTGATTGCAGCTTCCTAATAAGTCTCCCATGTGGAACAGTGCCAAATGCTTTCTGGAAGTCTAAGAATATGCAATCTGCCCAGCCTTCTCTTTCCTGTAAGATTTGGCTTACCTCATCATAAAATTCTAATAAGTTTGTTACTGTTGATCTACCTTCTCTGAAGCCATGTTGCCTCACTGACAAAAAGTTGAAGGATTCCAAGTGAAGAGAGTTATGTTTCCTTAGTAGTTTCTCCATAACTTTGCAAACTATGCTGGTCAAGGAAACTGGTCTATAGTTCAGAGCCGTATCCCTCCTTCCCTTTTTGAAGATAGGTATCACATTTGCTTGTTTCCAGCATCTTGGAATCTCCCCCGACTCCAGTGACTCCTTAAATATGATACTTAGTGCCACTGATATTGTGTTTGCGCATTTTTTAAGCACATGAGGGGATATGTCATCAGGACCTGTAGCTTTATGAACATCTAAATCCATCAGCGCTTTGCATACCTCTGTGGCTGTAAGGTTGATGTTCTCTAATACCGGCCCTTGAGCTTCTAATCACTGCAATCTGAGGGGGTGGGGTATTTTCTACTGTAAATACTGACTGAAACTCCTTGTTCAATTCTTTGCAGATCTCTTCATCCGTCTCAGTGATGTGTGTGTGTGTGTGTGTGCTGCCACAACTAAAAAATACATAGGTATCAGATTTCAAAATATTCAGACAGTCTACTCATTCTCATTAAGCTTGGTTATTTGGTTGTTGTAGATGATCACCAAAGGACGGGTGTAACGGGTCATGGAGGACCTGTCGGTAACTAATTCGTGTCATTGTGAGAGGACAACTCTGTTAAAAGAGATAAAAAGTTTCAATGAAATCTTAGCGAGGTTAGTAGTCTCCTTGGTGTTAAGATACCAGATTTAAGGGAAGAGGAAAGCTTAACTAGGACAGTACTTGAGGAGGAAGAGTTGATGGCACCAAGTGCACGCTTTTAACCCCTCCAGGGACCAACGAGAAGGAAGGGTACAATGGGAGATAGAAAAGAGCTATTATAATATGAAGAAAAAAGAAAGAAAGAAAAAAAAAAAAATATATATATATATATATATATATATATATATATATATATATATATATATATATATATATATATATATATATATATATATAATCCACTTGTAGGTGTTGTTGGATGCGGTGAGGCTAATGTTTATTTCAGTGGTGCTTATTGGCTGATTGTGTCCAGCAGGGTACTCATATGATGCATGGCTGCTCTTAGTATGTATATGGCTACTAAAATAGAATCTGGATATTGGCAGGGGATGGGTGAGGCTCCGGTCTTCCACCTTACATCCGAGACGACTTCACATTCCATGATGTAATGTAGGCGTGACCTTGGTGTTTTTTTCTTGGCAGAAAGTGCACTCTTTGATATTGTTATCTTTGACTTCCCAGGTGCATTTTGACCCCAGTACTTAGTCTGTAGAAGCTGACTGCGGTACTTCTATGAAGGGTTCAGAGGAGGTGTATGATCTGGAGACTGGCAACTGTTTTGTACCAGGATGTGGAGGCTGATCCAGCGTTTGTGCACTGGTTGCATCTTTGTAGACAAGGGTCGACGAGTTTCCTGATGACTCTAGTGTTGATCAGGATGATGCTGGGATTAAGAGATATTTGAATTTCTGTCTGCAGGGAGGCTTGTTTGGCAGCACGGTCAGTTTCTTCATTTCCTCTGATACAGACACGGCTGGGGAACCAGGCAAGGATGAGGATTTTGCCAATGTATATGACCCTGTGGTAGTGGTGGAGTAAATCTGTGATGATTCTCACATTGTCTCTAATGGGCATCTTCTGAACGGCTTGTAAGGATAATCTTGAGTTTGTGAGAAAGAGGGTATGGTCTACTTTTTAAAGATGAATGTGATGCAGGGTTTTGGAGATGGCAACTAACTCAATTTGGATTGAAGAACAAGAATTAGATGGTCTCCAGAACTCCTCGTGTCCTTCTGTGATGAAGGCTGCAGCTGAGGCTCCAGTCTCTTGATCAACTGAGCCATCATTATAGATAGTAAGCGAGGTGGGACTGCTCCAATACCAGAGTTTCCCAATGTATATATTCTTGAGGATGCTCAGGTTGACTGAGCTCTTTGGAGCGTTTGTAAATTCAATCTTGATGTTGAGCGGGCAGTCGTTCCACGGTGGAAGGCATCTGTAGTATGAATGAGGAGTGCCCAGGTTCATAGCTTGGATGTCATTCAAGACGCCTAAGGTTGGTAATTCGTTACTGAATTTTGCTGCCCAGGTCCACCTAGGCAGGTCAGCATGCTGATTGAGAGTGAGGTTGAAGCCCTTGCCGGCAATGCAGGGATGTTGTGTTGCCGTGGTCTTGGCTATGATGGAGGTCATTCTCAGTACAGATCTGTAATTCAAAGAAAGTAGGTTATTTTCCAGCTGGAGATTTATTATCTTTATCCACATGGGGGCTCCTAGCATAACTCACATAGCATTATATTGTATGACATCAATCTTTATCCACTGAGGTTCTGAAAGCAGGACAAGCATAGTTCGACTTGGCTTTGTAAGGCTTGTATATAAAAAGCTCTAAGAAGACTACGGTTGGCACCATCGTAGATTCCAGACAGGTGTGATAGAACAGACTGGCGTATTTTGCACCTGTCGCATAGGTCTTGGATCTCGAGTTTGAAGGAGAGTGCATTGTCGATGTAATCACCCAAGTACTGGTGCCAGCTGACCCAGTTAAGAGGGTTCTTATTTTTAACCAATTTTGTTTCTGGATCTCGCTGGCAAATAGCAAGTGCTTTTGTTTTGAGGGCATTTTTCTTGAGCCCAAGAGTGATGGAGAAATAGGGAATCTTTGTTATGCTTTTTTGGGCAAAGTGAAAGGCATTGCAACATCTGGCCACCAGGACAAAATCATAGGCAGAATTGAAGATCATGGTTCTGGTTGGCAGCTTAAAGTCTATGATTTTTTTCCATCAGGCAGATGAAGAGGAAGGGACTGAGAATACCACCTTGTGGAGTCCCATTTAATCCAGTTGCTTGAAGGTTGAGTAGTGTCTCTGAACTTTTTACTCAAGCACTGCGGGCCAGTAGACTCCGCTTGATCAAGGAGAGAAGATTACATTTGACTTGTTTGTCGACAAGTGCCAAGAGTATGGCAGGTACATTAGCCAGTTCGTAGGCTTTCTCTAGGTCCAGGAAGATACTTTCTCTAGGTCCAGGAAGATGATGATCCCTTATTGTTATTCAGGAATGATAGCAGGAATGCTATGTATTCATTTGCTCCTATTCCTGGTTGATAGGGGAACGTGTTGTGGTGAAAGGGTGGATACTTCCAGCGGAGTCGGTTTAGAACCATCTTTTCGGCAGTCTTGCTCAGACAGCTTAAAAGGGATATTGGACCTGGGTTATTTGGATCTTTCAGTTTTTGAATAGGCTGGATATCCAGCCTGTTATATGAAGCTGCTCTCACTCTTTGGGTCCGTGTGGTGTTGGCTAGCGAAAGTAGTGTAAGTTTCCCCTGGGGTTTGAGGTTTTGGATCATGGTATATGTGATACTATTTGCCCCTGGGGATGTGTTCTTCAAGATTTTATTCACTCTTCTCAGTTTGTTGAGGGTGTAGGGGGTATCAGTGAAGTCTTTGGTGTAAGGTTTGTTTCCCTTTTAGACCTTCTGTGGTGTAATTGGTAGCACCTTAGTACAGTAATTATATGTACTAGGTCCGTGTTCCAGTCAGGATAAAAATTATACATGTTTTCACGTCTGATAATGTGCTTATTTTCATTTTCTTTATGAGTGTGACACCGGGAAAGGCAGACACTACCCTCATCAATAAAGGCCCGGACACGAGAAAATACCAAGATGAAGGATAAGAAAAAGGTTAAGGACAAGGAAGAGATGAGGTAATGTCACACAAAAGAAAATGACAGACAAAAACCAGTCAAAGTACAGAGAACCCAGAGATATGGAGGACTATGCCCTGAGATGACGAAAATCTGCTTTTTGAAGTATGAAAGGTCATAAGAATTAGGAAAGTCAGAAGGAGGGAGAGAGTTCCAGAGTCTGGAGGTAGATGGGAAGATGCAGTAGCTGCACTGACCAATCCGCAAGCAACAAATCTCCACACAGTACCTGTGAGATGAGGCCTCTTGGCGAGTGTCACGCGGAATCGGCAGTGGGGTATTAATGCAACTCGCCAACTCATCACAGCAGCAATGGAAGTAGTAACAACAGAAAAGAAAAAGGGAAGATACCATATGGCGAAGGGAGAGATAATCCACATTAGAAGTAAGAGAAGGATCATTAATGAGTCTAACTGCCTTAGATTCAACCCTATCAAGGAGATAAGTATAAGAAGAAGCACCCCAGATGTGTTAGCAGTATTCTAAGCAGGGACGGATAAGACCTTTATAAATTGAAATTGAGATTTGCCTTAAATGCGAATACAAAGCCACGAGTGAGGTTTTGGGATACTCTAATATGAACAGAGTGACATCCACATAGATTGTGTTTATCCTTAGTATTGCAGATATAGCTGTAACCTTTGTTTCCCTTTAACACCATCTGTGGTGTAGTTGGTAGCACCTTACCACAGTAATTTTGTGTCCTAGGTTCAAGATCCGGTCGTTTTAAAAATGATTCATATTTTCACTTATGGTAATGTGATTATATGATTACTGTTCATCATAAATGAGATTGAGATTTGACATACAAAGCCA
This sequence comes from Halocaridina rubra, assembly GCA_037179515.1. Classification (NCBI taxonomy): domain Eukaryota; kingdom Metazoa; phylum Arthropoda; class Malacostraca; order Decapoda; family Atyidae; genus Halocaridina; species Halocaridina rubra. The sequence goes on along the minus strand of JAXCGZ010005883.1, from coordinate 54,705 downwards.
CTAGTGAAGTTGGAGGAAACTAAGATGAACAGAGTGGCATTCAGATAGAATGCGTTCATTCCTACTATAGCCGATGTAGCTGTACAGTCTCTTTCCCTTTTAGACCTTCTGTGATGTAGTTGGTAACACCTTATAACACTAATTATTTGTCCTAGGTTCAAGTTCCAGTCGGGGTAAAAATAATTCACATTTTCATATATGGTAATGTGTTTATCTGATTATTGTTGGTTCCAAATGAGTTGGAGATTTGAATTAAATTCAAAAAACGAAGCCACGAGTGAGGTGAGGGAATCTACAGTGGGGGGTTGGGGCTTGCACCAGCTGACGCCCGCCAGAGCAGGGGCGATGCCTCTGATAGGAGGGCTAAAACTGCAAACTTTAACTTTTTTTACTTTTATAATATGAACACAGTGGCATTCAGATAGAATGCGATCATTACTAGTATAGCACATACAGCTGTAAGGTTTGTTTCCCTTTTAGACCTTCTGTGGTTTAGCTGGTAGCACCTTCACACAGTAATTATGTGTCCTGGGTTCAGTTCTCGGTCGGGGTAAAACCTATTCATGTTTTTTTCATATGGTAATGTATTCATTTGATTATTATTGGTACAAATGATATTGAGATTTGAATTAAATGAAAAAGCGAAGCCACGAGTGAGGTTGGGGGAAACTGTAATATGAACATAGTTGCATTCTGATATTAATGCATTCATTCCTAGTATAGCAGATATAGGTTATTACGTCGGTTCCCTTTTAACCTTCTTTGGTGTACTTGGTAGCAACTTGGCTTAGTAATTATAAGTCCCAGGTTCAAATCCCGGTCGGGGTTAAAATGATTCATGTACTTACATATGTAATGTGCTTATTTGGTTATTGTTGGTCCCGAATGAGATTATGAGAATAATTAAATGCGAAAATGAAACCACGAGTGAAGTTGGGAAAACTGTAATATGAACATCATGGCATTCAGACAGAATGCATTCATTCCCAGTATAGAAAATATAAGCTATAAGGTCTGTTTCTTTTAACATTCAATGGTGTAAATGGTAGCATCTTGGCTTAGTAATTCTAAGTCCTAGGTTCAAATCTCGGTTGGGGTAAAAATTATCAACGTATCCAAATATGCAATGTGCTTCTTTGGTTATTGTTGGTCCCGAATGAGATTGGGCGTTGAATTAAATATGAAAACGAAATCAAGAGTGAGGTTGGAGAAACTGTAATATGAACATAGTGGCATTCAAATAGAATGCATTCATTCCTAGCATAGCAGATAAATACTATAATGTCTGTTACCTTTTAGCCTTCTGTGGTGTAGTTGGTAGCGCCTTGGCTTAGTAGTTATAAGTCCTAGGTTCAAATCCCGGTCGGGGTTAATATGATTCATGTTTTTACATATGTAATGTGCTTTTTTGGATATTGTTGGTCCCGAATGAGCTTGAGAATTGAATTTAATGTGAAAATTAAATGACGAGTGAGGTTGGGGAAACTGTAATATGAACCTAGTGGCATTCATATAGAATGCGTTCATTCCTAGTATAGCAGATATAAGCTATAAGGTCTATTTCTTTTTAATATTTTGTGGTGTAGTTGGTAGCACCTTGGCTTAGTAGTTATAAGTTCTAGGTTCAAGTCCTGGTCGGGATAAAAATTATTCATGCTTTCACATATGCAATGCAATTATTTGGTTATTGTTGGTCCCGAATGAGATTGGGAGTTGAATTGAATGCGAAAACGAAACCACGAGTGAGGTTGAGGAAATTGTAATATGAACATGGTTGCATTCATATAGATTCCGTTCATTCCAAGTATAGCATATATAAGCTATATGGTCTGTTTCCTCTTATCCTTTTGTGGAGTATATGGTAGCGCCTTGACATAGTAATTGTAATCCTATGTTCAACTCCCGGTCGGAGTAAAAATGAATCATGTATATATATATATATATATATATATATATATATATATATATATATATATATATATATATATATATATATATATATATATATATATATATATATATATATATATATATATATATATATATATATATATATATATATATATATATATATATATATATATATATATATATATATATATATATATATATATATATATATATATATATATATATATATATATATATATATATATATATATATATATATATATATATATATATATATATATATATATATATATGTATATATATGTATATATATATATATATATATATATATATATATATATATATATATATATATATATATATATATATATATATATATATATATATATATATATATATGGAGCTGTTTCAAGGAAGAAGTTATTAAGTGTGTCAAAGCAGTGTGCGGAAGGAGACTAACTAGTGGAAGTAAAAGGAAAGGTAGTAAATGGTGGAATGTGCAGTTGAGTGCAGTAGTGGCTGAAAAGAAGTGGGCTTATGAGGTATGGTTGCAGGTAAGTAATGTAGAGATGTATGAAATGTATTGTGCAAAGAGGAGGTTAACAAAGCACATGGTGAGGGAGGCAAAAAGAGAAGCAGATGTAAGGTGGAGTAGATGCTTGTCAGAGAATTTTGAAAGGAATTAAAAAATGTTTTGGAAGGAAGTGAAAATAGTGAGGAAAGGTGAATGTGGTAGGAAGGAGAGGGTGAAAGGAGCAGATTGGCAATTGCAAGTGGATGAAATAAAGGTGAGAGAGAGAGATGTACTGAATATTTCAAAAACTTGCTGAATGAGGAAGATGATAGAGAGACTGAGTTTGTGGCTGTGGAAAACAAATGGAAAATACCAATGTTAAGAGATGAGACTGAAAGAGATATAACAAATGAGGAGGTTCATTTGGCAGTGAGAGCAAAGAAAGCAGGTAAAGCACAAGAATTAGATGGGTGTCATTCTGAATGCCTGTTAAAAGGTGGGAACGCATTAGGAGAATGGATGGTTAAGTTGTTGAATATATATTTCAGGATATGGAGGCTCCCCATTGATTGGAGGAGTGCCGGTGTAGTTCCACTTTATATAGATAAGGGAGATATGTATGAGTGTCGTAGTTTTAGGGGAATTAGTTTGGTAGGTGTAGTTAGTAAGGTATATGGAAGTGTTAATCGAGAGAATTAGGAAAGGTACTGAGAGATTGCTTGGGGATGAACTGTGTGAGTTCAGCAGAGGAAGATGATATTTGGATCAGTTGTTTGCAGTAAGACAGGGTGTGAGAAGTTCTTGAAGAAAGGTAGGGACACTTTTTGGGCCTTTAAGGATTTAGAGTAAGTGAATGACAGGTTAGATAGAGAGGGCTTGTGGAGGAGGTTGCGACTGTATGGAATAAGTGGAAATTTCTTGAATGCGGTGAAGAGTTTTCACATGAATATTAGAGCATGCATGAGAGTTGGGAATGGCATGAGCGATTGGTTTGGGGGGAATGTTGGGTTACGACAAGTTTGTGTAATGTTGCCATGGTTATTTAATGTGTATATGGGTGGAGTGGTAAGGGAAGTAAATGAAAGAGTATTAGACAGAGGCTTGGAACTAGTGGGAGAGGATGGAAGGTTGTTCAAGTTGATACAGTTGCTATTTGAGAATGATACTGTACTGGTGGATGATACTGAAAACGAATTGAATCATTTGGTGACTGAGTTTATTAGCGTGTGTGAAAGAAGGATGTTGCGAGTGAATATTGGTAAAAGTAGAGTCATGAGATTTACGAGCAGTGTTATTGTTGTCAGATTGAATGTAGGAGAGAATGGGGAGTTCCTTGAAGAAGATGAGAGTTTTAAGAATCTGGGGCCGCATATATCTAGGAGTGTACGAGTTGATGTAGAGGTAATGCACAGAGTGAAGGAAGTAAGTAAATGTCTAGGTGGGTTGAAAAGTGTAATGAGAAATTGATATTTGGGAATGAATGCAAAGAGAAGGATATATGAAGGTGTGATTGTGCCGACAGGATTGCATGGAGCAGAGACTTGGATTGCAAGAGAGGATGAAAGTAAGATGGTGAATGTAATGGAGATGAGGTGTTTGAGAGGTATGATTGGTGTATCTAGAATAGATAGGGTAAGAAATGAGGATGTCAGGCAGAAAACGGGTGTAGGAATGAAGCTGTCAGATACGTTAGATCAGAGAGTATTGAGACGGTTTGGACACATGGAAAGAATGACAGATGAATGAATAGCGAAGAGAGTGTGGAGTGCAGACGTGATTGGAGTTAGGTCAAGAGGGAGACCTAGAATGAGATAAATGATTGGCATGAATTGAGCACTTAATGCATGTGGAATGTCAGTTTAGCAGGGAAGAGTGCGTGTAAGAGGTAGAAATAAGTGGAAGAAGATTGTGAATATATGACGCAGCCAAAATGGATTTATCGCACCTGCTAACTCAGTGAATAGTGTTGCCCGGTTATGAAGCGATGGGGGTAAACCAGCTTCAGATGTCGGGTCTTATTGCGAAATAGCCTACCTTGCGAGTGACATAAGCAGGATGGAAGGGGGGGGAGACGTGGCAACCCTTTATCCCCAAGGAGATGAGAGGAGTAGTTGAGGTAGGTCTTTACCATGGTGAATGCGCATTTCTCTGCTCGCCACCCCCTTACAAGGGGGAATGAGGCATATATATATGAGATGATTATATATATATATATATATATATATATATATATATATATATATATATATATATATATATATATATATATATATATATATA
>JAXCGZ010005883.1:12500-35000 GCA_037179515.1 Halocaridina rubra | reverse complement strand
GGCTCTAGAACTAGAGGTCATAGTTTGAAGCTTCGTAAGAAAACTTCTTCGCAGGATGTAAGGAAATACTTTTTCAGTGTAAGAGTAGTTGATAATTGGAATTCGCTAAGCGAGGAGGTAGTTAATGCTATCTCAATCCATAGTTTTAAGGACAGGTATGATAAGTATCACTAAGTATAAAATGGAACCGATCAGGAGACTGGAAGATACGAGCTTTGGGCTCTTTCCCGTAAACACAATTAGGTAATCACAATTAGGTAATCACAGTACACACATCCCAGTATCTCTTAAATTTCTCCTTGTGTTTTTGAGTGACTAAGTGCTTAGTGGAAAACTTTACCATAACTTCCCTAAATAAGAAATCCTGCAGAGTATTGTGAGTAAAAAACTTATATTTGTTGTATGACGAGACTGTCCAAAATATTAAAGGAAAAAATTGAGAACATTTCCGTGAGGGGAAAGAGAAGAAGCTGTCCTGTTCTGCCTTGAAAAAAATTTAGAAGAGTTGGCAGAGGTGAAGCCATTGCATCACATTACCTAATTTTTTGTGTAAACTGGGGAAAGCTCTTAAAGCGTTTACCTGATCCTTTGGTTCCATATATTGTTAACATCAGTGTCCTTCCCATTTATATTAACTTTCTAGTTAGTTTGATACACGTAATAATTGAATAATTTAATAAATACCATATATACACCTGTCAAGAGTACCGAGTTAAGTTGCCAAGTAGAATAGCTGTCTTATTTTCTTCAATTATTTTTCTTTTCTTTTAGCTCTCTCTTTTACTATTTTTTATTTTGTATATACATTGAGTTAAATGTAAAGTCTGATCCTGTGATAACATATCTTGGTTAGCAAGTGAGTTTATCAGTTAAAGAAGAATATATAGCAAAAAGAGGTGGGTGTCTCCTCAGATGCAAATTCGAATTTTCCTGCAGTTTGACTTTTGCTCTCGTTTTATTAACATTTTTTTTCTTTATCCTCAAATTACCATAGTCAAATTTTTAAGTTAAGATACGTGTTACCAGAAAGGAGATAAATTGAGTCACTAAATAGCACTTATATGAAAATATAAAAATTCTGTGTGAAGCTTAAATAAAAGTTTGTTCTCTCTTTTTTCTCTTTCTCTTCTTCTTTCTATATTCTGTGAGAGGGAAAACATAAAAATGAAGCCATCTCTGTCTCAAACCCCTCCCACCCATGGGTCGGAAGTAGGGGTAGCTATTAGGAGACAAAAACAGAAAATCAAGGATTTAGAGCCTTGATGATAAAATTCGGAATATGGATAGAGAAATGAAAGAGAATGAAACACTCAGAGAGGAAATAAGACTTTTGGAGGAAGCAAATAAAGCACAAGGGCAGGAGAGAAAGGAACTAGAAAAAAGAATAAAGAAACGGGAAGGGAAAAAGAGCGAACTAGAAAGCAGAATTTCTAAACAGCTGAACGACAACCTAATTGTATTAGATGTTAGTTCACTGCTCTCTTCTGAGAGAGACGAGATTGCAGCTTGGAATGTCCAGATTAAGGAAAATATTGAACAGTTTAGAAAAGAGTTCCAGGAGTTGAATATGGAACATGATGCCTTGAAAACTTCCTTTGCTGAGGCACTAAAGGGGAATGTGGCAGTAAAAGAGGCTGTAAAGGTGGTGGCACTGGAACACATACAAACAGTTAACTATAAAGAGACAGTAATTGAAAAAATGAAAGACGTTGTGATGGAAAGGGCAAATCCAATGATTAAACAGGCCCTTGATAAAGAGAAGACAGTGGTAATCTCAGGCATAAGCAAATCCCAGGAACCAACATGGCAGGGGCGACTTGAAGGAAATAAAGCTAGGGTTGTAGACCTGAGAAGAAAGCTTGGAGTAGTTTGTGGTCCTGAGGAAATTGTAAACATACACCAACTAAGCAAATATTCGAGGGAAGGAAAGCCGAGACCAACAAGAGTAACCTTTGAGAGAGGGGAAACATGTAGGGATATATTGTTGAGAAAAATTAGTCTAAAAGACCTTCAAGAATTCAAAGAAGTGTTCATTAGACATACAAAACACAGGAAGAGATGGGAAAGATCAAAAACTTGTTGCAAGAGGCAAGAAGGTTAAATGAGGAAAGAAATGAAGAAGAGAAGAAAAATTTTCATTTCAGAGTTCTTCCAGACAAAGGGGAGATAAAGAAGATAATGACAGAAGATCAGGGGATGGGGCCTCATTAAGATTGTTATACACAGATGCTGATGGATTAGCTGGTAAGGCAGTAGAATTAAAAGATAGGATTCACAACAGTAAGGCAGATATAGTAGCAATTACAGAGACTAAGTTGAGTGAGGACATACACAGTGTCACAGTTTTTCCTAAGGACTTCAGAATATTAAGGGTTGAAAGATCTGAGAGGATTGGTGGAGGGATAGCACAGCTCATAAGTGAAAAAATTCAAGTTGAAGAAATAAACTTGGCTATAGAAAGTGAGTTCAAGGAATTTCTTGTTGCTCACATAAATACTGGGTCAGAGAGCATTATAATAACTGTTGTATATAACCCACCAAGGAACCAGAATAGGCTAGAAGTTTATGAGGAAAGTCACATAGGTACTATTGAAGTCATAAACTCAGTTGTTAACATGGCAGGGGAGAGAAAATGTAGGATTTTTATTATGGGAGATTTTAATCATAAAGAGATAGATTGGATAAATCTTGACCCACACAGTGGTGAGGACTCATTCAGGGCAAGATTCCTAGATTGCGTACATGGGAATTTCCTACACCAACATGTAATGGAACCAACGAGGGCCAGGGGTGGGGATGAGCCATCACTACTTGATCTAGTGTTCACAGATAATGTGTGGGATATTGAAAAAATTGAGTATGAACCACCAATTGGAAAGAGTTACCACTGTGTGTTGTTGATGAAGTATATCATTGAAGATATTCTGCCTGAGAGTAGAGGCACTGAGGACATGAGGAGGAACTATCTGAAAGGAGATTACATCAAAATGAATAATCTTTTTGCAATTATTGACTGGAGAACCTTATTTTACAACAAATCTGTACAAGAAATGTATGACATCTTTTGTGAGAAATATAGGAAGATGGTAGATTGCTGCATACCTTTCACCAAAATAGGCGTAATTCATGCCAGAGAGATATGGTTCGATAATGGGTGTAAAAGAGCTAAGGAGTGGAGAGACAAATGCTGGAAAAGATATAGGAGGAGAAAAAACATAAATTCCTGGCAAACCTACAAAGGAGCAAGAAATTACTACCTAAGTAAAAGGAGAGAGGCAGAGAGAGACTATGAGAGGGACATCACCAGCAAGGCTAAAGAAAATCCCAAACTTTTCCACAGCTTTATCAGAGAAAAACTGAAGGTAAAAGAACAGGTTTTAAGGCTAAAGAGAGTGGATGGAAGCATCACTGAGACGGATGAAGAGATCTGCAAAGAATTGAACAAGGAGTTTCAGTCAGTATTTACAGTAGAAAATACCCCACCCCCTCAGATTGCAGAGATAGAAGCTCAAGGGCCGGTATTAGAGAACATTAACCTTGCAGCCACAGAGGTATGGAAGGCGCTGATGGATTTAGATGTTCATAAAGCTACAGGTCCTGATGACATATCCCCTCATGTACTTAAAAAATGCGCAAACTCAATATCAGTGGCACTAAGTATCATATTTAAAAAGTCACTGGAGTCAGGGGAGATTCCAAGATGCTGGAAACAAGCAAACGTGATACCTATCTTCAAAAAGGGAAGTAGGGATACGGCTCTGAACAATAGACCAGTTTCCTTGACCACCATAGTTTGCAAAGTTATGGAGAAACTACTAAGGATACATATCTCTCTTCACTTGGAATCCTTCAACTTTTTGTCAGTGAGGCAACATGGCTTCAGAGAAGGTAGATCAACAGTAACAAACATATTAGAATTTTATGATGAGGTAAGCCAAATCTTACAGGAAACAGAGGGCTGGGCAGATTGCATATTCCTAGACTTCCAGAAAGCATTTGACACTGTCCCACATGGGAGATTTATTAAAAATCTGTAAGCAATGGCAAGAATAGGTGGAAATGTCTTACAATGGATTAAAACATACTTAGAAGGAAAGGAACAGAGGGTTAGAGTAAGACACTCATTGTCTGAATGGAGAAGTGTTAGCAGTGGAGTTCCACAGGGTTCAGTTTTAGGGACATATTTGTTCCTTGTATATGTAAATGACCTACCAGAATCTGTAAATTCATTCATGTATATGTTTGCAGATGATGCAAAGATTGTGAAGAAAGTAAGAGAGAAGAACAATAATGGAAAACTTCAGGATGATCTAAATAGTCTGAATGAGTGATTAGAAAAGTGGGTAACACAATTCAATTCTTCAAAATGTAAGATAATGAGAATGGGTACAAGTACAAGAAGGCCCAAGCTTGATTACTCGGTGGCAGGAGTAGAAATTCAAGAAACAGAAAGCGCTTGACACTGTTCCACATGGGAGACTTATTAGGGAGCTGCAATGAATGGCTAGAATAGATGGAAATGTCTAGGAATGGACAAAAACTTACATAGAAGGAAGGGAACAGAGGGTTAGAGTAAGACACTCAGTGTCTGAATGGAGAAGAGTTAGTAGTGGAGTTCCACAGGGTTCAGTTTTAGGGCCACCTTTGTTCCTTGTATATGTAAATGACTTACCAGAGTCTGTAAATTCATTCATGAATATTTTTGCAGATGATGCAAAGATTGTGAAGAAAGTAAGAAACGAGAACAATGGTAGAGAACTTCAGGAGGATCTAAATAGTCTGCATGAGTGGTCAGAAAAGTGGTTACTAAAATTCAATACTTCAAATTTTAAGGTAATGAGAATGGGTACAAGTGCAAGCAGGCCCAAGCTTGACTACTCGGTGGCTGGAGTACAACTTCAAGAGACAGAAAATGAGAGAGATCTAGGGGTAAACATACTGGCCGATTTGTCTCCAGAAATACATATAAATGGCATAGTAAGGGCAACATATGCATTCTTATCAAATGTAAGGGTAGCCTTCAGGCACATGGACAAGAAAATGTTCAGAAATATTAATGTATCCTATGTGAGGCCAAAACTCGAATATGCAGCCCCCTTTTGGAATCCGCACTTAAAAAAGCACATAGCTAAGCTTGAAAAAGCTCGAAGACATGCCATGAAACTGGTGCCAGAAATACGCAATCTCAGTTATGATGAGAGGCTGAGGGAATTAGACTTACCATCACTCGAAGCTAGAAGATTGAGGGGGGATATGGTGACAGTCTTTAAATTTCTTCATGGTTATGATAGAGTGGATAGTGATCGATATTTTGATATGGCTGGCTCTAGAACTAGAGGTCACAGTTTGAAGCTTGGTAAGAAAACTTCTTTGCAGGATGTAAGGAAATACTTATTAAGTGTAAGAGTAGTTGATAATTGGAATTGACTAAGCGAGGAGGTAGTTAATGCTATCTCAATCAATAGTTTTAAGGACAGGTATGATAAGTATCACTAAGTATAAAATGGAACCGATCAGGAGACGGGAAGATACGAGCTTTGGGCTCTTTCCCGTAAACACAATTAGGTAATTACAATTAGGTAATTACCTACAAGATTTTCTTCATGTGTTTTTGTTTTTTTTAATACCAATATTAAGTTTTAAGCTTGGGTGTGTGTTACCAGAAAAATTTTTCACTGAAGAGATTAACTACGTAACTATATTAGTACTCATAAGAAGATATAGCAATTCTGTATGACGTTAAATAAAAACTTTTTCCTTTTTTACTTTGTTTGGTGAAATCCAAATGCCAAGATGAAACATCTGTCTCTCACCCCCCCCACCCAATGGTCAGGAGATGATTGGCAGAGGATGCACATGGGTTATAAGAGTAGTGGTAGTTCTTGGGATCCTGAAAAAAAATTCTGGGACCTTGAGACCCTTCATAACAAGCCCGGTTGATGAAATTCGGAATATGGCAACTGAATTGAAAGCTAATAAAACATTTAAATGGATAATAAGAAATTTAGAGGAATCTTACAAGGCATAAGGTGAAGAGAGAAAAGAACTAGAGAAACGAATAAAGAAGCTAGAAGGGAAAAAGAATGAGCTATAAATTGGAATTTCTAAACAAGAGGAAAGAAACAAACAGCCGAGAGAGAGCCTGAATGATTTACATGTTGATTCACTGCACTCTTCTGGGAGAGAGAGAGAGGAGATTGCAGCTTGGAATATCCAGATAAAGGAAAACATTGAACGGTTTAGAAAGAGTTGCAGAAGCTGAATAGAGAACATGAGGCCATTACAAGATCGTTTGCAGATGCAGTAAAGCAAAATGTGGCAGTAAAAGAGGCATTGAGGGAGGAGGCACCAGAAAATATAAATATGGTTGACTACAAAGAACCAGTAAGAGAAAGTATGACAGACGTTGTGATTGAAAGGGCTAATCCACTGATCAAACATGCACTTGATAAAGAGAGTTCAGTGTTAATCTCATGCTTAAGTGAAGCCCAAGAGTCAACATGGCCAGGGAGGCTTGAACATAATAAAGCTAGGGTTTTAGACCTGAAAAGGAAGCTTGGAGTAGTATGTGGTACAGAAAGTATTGTAAGCAGTTACTAAAGTGTAAAGGAAGGTAATGGCAAAAGTAATGCAAGCAAGCTTTGAAAGTGGGGACATACGTAGAGGAGTAATGAGCAGGGGAAAACCTAAATGACCTTCGAGAACTCAGAACAGCATTTATTAGACCATATGGAACACATGAAGAGATGGAAAGGATCGTAAACTTTTCGCAAAAAGCAAGAGGGCTAGTTGAAGGAATAAGTGAAGTTAAGAAGAAAATTTTTAATTTCGAGTTCTTCCAGCAAAATTGGGAAATAAAGAAGATAATACTAGGAGATCAAAGGATGCAGCCTCATTATTACTGTACATAAATGCTGATGAGGTAGCTGGTAAGGTAGTAAAATTAAAGGAGAGGATTCACAACAGTAAGGCAGGCATAGTAGCGATTACAGAGACTAAGTTAAGTGAGGACATAAACCGGGTCACAGTTTTTCCAAAGGTCATCAAAATATCAAGGGGTGAAAGATCTGAGAGGCATGGAATAAAGATAGCATTTTTCACTTAAAGATTTCAGGTCGGGGAAATAAACTTTGCCATAGAAAGCTCATGGAATTCCTTGTTGCTTGCATAACTTCTGGGTCAGAGGGCATTATAATAACTATTGTTTATAACCCACCAAGGGATCAACATAGGATAGAAGTTTATGAGGAGAGTCATATAGGTACTATTGAAGTCATAAACTCAATTGTTAACATCACTCAGGAGAGAAAGCGTAGGATTTTGATAATGGGAGATTTAAACATAGAGAGATAGATTGGGTACATCTTGACCCGTACAGAAGAGAGGACTAATTTGGGGCAAGATTCCTATATTGCGTACAAGGGAATTTCCTACACCTACAAGTAGTGGAAACTATGAGGGCCAGGGGTGGGGTGAGCCATCACTGATTGAGCTAGTATTCACAGATAATGTGTTGAATATTGAAAAAAATTGAGTATGAACCACCTATTGGAAAGAGATGATAGCGTATATCATCGAAGATGCTCTGCCTGAAAGAAGAGGCACTGAGGACACGAGGAGGAAGTATCCAAAAGGAGATTACATCAAAGTTAATGAGCTTTTTACAGTTATTGACTGGAGGAATTTATATATCAACAAATCCGTATAAGAAATGTATAAAATATTTTGTGAGGAATATGGCAAGATAATCACTTGTTGCATACCTTCAACCAAAATAGGAGTTATTCATGCCAGAGAGAAATGGTTCATAATGAGCGTAAGAAAGCTAAGAAGGGAGGCACAAATGCTGGAAAAGTTATAGGAGAATAAATATAAATGCCTGATAGAATTATAAAGGAGCAAAAAACGATTACCTAAGTAAAAGAATAGAGGCAAAAAAAGATTATGTAAGAGATATCACCAAGAAGACTAAAGAAAATCCCAAATTTTTCCATAGCTTTATCAGAAGAAAAGTGAAGATTAGAGAACATATTTTCAAGGTAAAAAGAGCTAGTGGAAGCATGGCTGAGATGGACAAGGAGTTCACCTAAGAATTGGACAAGGATTTTTAGTCAGTATTTACAGCAAGAAATACCCCACCCCCTCAGATTGCAGAAAGAGGAGATTATAGGCTGGTATTAGAGAACACCATTTTTTCAGCTACATAGAAAAGCAAAACATTGATGGAGCTAGATGCCCATAAGGCTAAAGGTCCTAATGATTTATCACCTTATATACTTTAGAAATGCGTTAATTCAATATTGGCGACACTATGCATCATACTAGAAGAGTCGCTGGAATCTGGGGAGATTCCAAGATACTGGAAACAAGCAAACATACTACCTATCTTTAAAAAGGGAAGGAGGTATGCAGCTCTAAGTTAAAGGCCTTTTTCCTTGACCAGCATAGCTTTCAAATCTATGGAGAAAATACTAAGAAAGCACATCTTTCTTAACTTGGAATCCTTCAACTTTTTGTCAGTGAGACAACATGGCTTCAGAAAAGGCAGATCAAGCGTAACAAACTTATTAGAATTTTATCAGCGGCACGAAGTATCATATTAAAAAAGTCTCTGGAATCAGAGGAGATTCCATGATGATGGAAACAAGCAAACGGGGTACCTATCTTCAAAAAGGAAAGGTGGGATGCAGCTTTAATCTCTAGACTTGTTTAGTTGACCAGCATAGTTTGCAAAGTTATGGAGAAACTACGAAGGAAAAAAAATTCTCTTCCCTTGGAATTATTCAACTTTTTGTCAGTAAGATAATATGTCCTCAGAAAAGGCAGATCAACATTAGCAAATTTATTAGAATTTCATGATGAGATAAGTCCGATCATACAGGAAAGAGAGGACTCAACGGATTGCTTATTCCTAGATCTTCAGAAGGTATTTGATACAGTACCACATGGAAGATTTATTAAAAAGCTGCAAATAATGGTGGGAATAGATGGAAATGTCTTGGAATGGATTAAAACTTAATAAGAAGGAATGGAACATAGGGTTAGAGTAAAACTCTCAGTGTCTGTATGGAGAAGGGTTAGTAGTGTGGTTCCACAGGTTAAGGTTTAGGGCCACATTTGTTCTTTGTATACGTAAATGATCTATCAAAGTCTGTAGATTCCTTCTTGAATATGATTGCAGATGATGCAAAGATTGTGAAGAAAGCAAGAGTCGATCACAATGGTAGAGAACTCCAGGAAGACCTAAATAGTCCGAATGAGTGGTTAGCAAGGAGTCTAATGAAATTCAGTAATTCAAAATGTAAGATAATGAAAATGGGTACAATTACAAGAAGGCCCAAGCTTAAATACTCAATAGCAGGAGCAGAACCTCAAGAGATAGAGAATGAGAAAGATCTAGGAGTAAACACAGTCTCCGGAAAAGCATATAAATGGCATAGTATGGGCAGCATATGATTTCATAGCAAATGTAAGGGTAGCCTTCAGACACAAGGACAAGGAAATGTTCAGTATTTTTTACTCTTCCTATGTGACGCCAAAGCTTAAATATGCAGTAACGTTTTGGTATCTACTCCCTCTTGGAATCCACACCTGAAAAAGTAATAAATATGCTGGAAAAAGTTCAAAGACATACCACGAAATTGGTGCCAGATATATGCGATCTCAGTTATGAGGAGAGGCTGAGAGAATTAGACTTTCCATCAATCGAAGCTAAAAGAATGAGGGGCATATGGTGACGGTTTTTAAAGTCCTTCATGGTTTTGATAGAGTAGCCTTAGGTTGATATTTTTATAAGGGTGGCTCTGGAACTAGAGAACATAGTTTGTAGCTTAGTAACATAACTTCTGTGTAGGTGGTAAGGAAATATATTTTAGTGTAAAAGTTGTTGATGATTGGAAATCGCTAAACGAGAAGGTAGTTAATAATAACTTAATTCTTAGTTTTAAGAACAAGTATTAATAGTTCACTGAGTACAAAAATTGAACCGACCAGGAGACAGGGAGTTATGAGTATAGGGTTCTTTCCAGTAAGCACAATTTGATAATTATATACATACATACATACATACATATATACATGCTAACAGACATAAAGAAAGGGACACATGCATACATACATACATACATACATACATACATACATACATACATACATACATACATGCATACAATACAGAACACAGGAAGAAATGGGAAAGATCAAAAACTTGTTGCAAGAGGCAAGAAGGTTAAATGATGAAAGAAATGAAGAAGAGAAGAAAAGTTTTCATTACAGAGTTCTTCCAGACAAAGGGGAGATAAAGAAGATAATGACAGAAGATCAGGGGATGGGGCCTCATTAAGATTGTTATACACAAATGCTGATGAATTAGCTGGTAAGGCAGTAGAATTAGAAGATAGGATTCACAACAGTAAGGCAGATATAGTAGCAATTACAGAGACTAAGTTGAGTGAGGACATAAACAGTGTCACAGTTTTTCCTAAGGGTTTCAGAATACTAAGGGTTGAAAGATCTGAGAGGACTGGTGGAGGGATAGCACTGCTCATAAGTGAAAGGATTCAAGTCGAAGAAATAAACTTGGCTATAGAAAGTGAGTTCAAGGAATTTCTTCTTGCTCGCATAAATACTGGGTCAGAGAGCATTATAATAACTGTTGTATACAACCCACCAAGGAACCAAAATAGGCTTGAAGTTTATGAGGAAAGTCATATAGGTACTATTGAAGTCATAAACTCAGTTGTTAACATGGCACGGGAAAAAAAATGTAGGATTTTGATTATGGGAGACTTTAATCATAAAGAGATAGATTGGATAAATCTTGACCAACACAGTGGTGAGGACTCATTCGGGGCAAGATTCCTAGATTGCGTACAAGGGAATTTCCTACACCAACATGTAATGGAACCAACAAGGGCCAGGGGTGGGGATGAGCCATCACTACTTGATCTAGTGTTCACAGATAATGTGTTGGATATTGAAAAAATTGAGTATGAACCACCAATTGGAAAGAGTGACCACTGTGTGTTGTTGATGGAGTATATCATTGAAGATATTCTTCCTGAGAGTAGAGGCACTGAGGACATGAGAAGGAACTATCCGAAAGGAGATTACATCAAAATGAATGAGCTTTTTGCAGTTATTGACTGGAGAACCTTATTTTACAACAAATCTGTACAAGAAATGTATGACATTTTTTGTGAGAAATATGGGAAGATAGTAGATTGCTGCATACCTGTCACCAAAGTAGGTGTAATTCATGCCAGAGAGAAATGGTTCGATAATGGGTGTAAAAGAGCTAAGGAGTGGAGAGACAAATGCTGGAAAAGGTACAGGAGGAGAAAAAACATAAATGCCTGGCAAACCTACAAAAGAGCAAGAAATGATTACCTAAGTAAAAGGAGAGAGGCAGAGAGAGACTATGAGAGGGACATCACCAGGAAGGCTAAAGAAAATCCCAAGCTTTTCCACAGCTTTATCAGAGGAAAACTGAAGGTAAAAGAACAGGTTTTAAGGCTAAAGAGAGCGGATGGAAGCATCACTGAGACGGATGAAGAGATCTGCAAAGAATTGAACAAGGAGTTTCAGTCAGTATTTACAGTAGAAAATACCCCACCCCCTCAGATTGCAGTAATAGAAGCTCAAGGGCCGGTATTAGAGAACATCAACCTTACAGCCACAGAGGTATGCAAAGCGCTGATGGATTTAGATGTTCATAAAGCTACAGGTCCTGATGACATATCCCCTCATGTGCTTAAAAATGCGCAAACACAATATCAGTGGCACTAAGTATCATATTTAAGGAGTCACTGGAGTCGGGGGAGATTCCAAGATGCTGGAAACAAGCAAATGTGATACCTATCTTCAAAAAGGGAAGGAGGGATACGGCTCTGAACTATAGACCAGTTTCCTTGACCAGCATAGTTTGCAAAGTTATGGAGAAACTACTAAGGAAACATATCTCTCTTCACTTGGAATCCTTCAACTTTTTGTCAGTGAGGCAACATGGCTTCAGAGAAGGTAGATCAACAGTAACAAACTTATTAGAATTTTATGATGAGGTAAGCCAAATCTTACAGGAAAGAGAGGGCTGGGCAGATTACATATTCCTAGACTTCCAGAAAGCATTTGACACTGTTCCACATGGGAGACTTATTAGGAAGCTGCAATCAATGGCTAGAATAGGTGGAAATGTTTTGAAATGGATAAAAACTTACTTAGAAGGAAGGGAACAGAGGGTTAGAGTAAGACACTCAGTGTCTGAATGGAGAAGAGTTAGTAGTGGAGTTCCACAGGGTTCAGTTTTAGGGCCACTTTTGTTCCTTGTATATGTAAATGACCTACCAGAGTCTGTAAATTCATTCATGAATATGTTTGCAGATGATGCAAAGATTGTGAAGAAAGTAAAAAACGAGAACAATGGTAGAGAACTTCAGGAGGCTCTAAATAATCTGCATGAGTGGTCAGAAAAGTGGCTAATGAAATTCAATACTTCAAAATGTAAGGTAATGAGAATGGGTACAAGTGCAAGAAGGCCCAAGCTTGACTACTCGGTGGCTGGAGTACAACTTCAAGAGACAGAAAATGAGAGAGATCTAGGAGTAAACATACTGGCAGATTTGTCTCCAGAAATACATATAAATGGCATAGTAAGGGCAGCATATGCATTCTTATCAAATGTAAGGGTAGCCTTCAGGCACATGGACAAGGAAATGTTCAGAAATATTTATGTAACCTATGTGAGGCCAAAACTCGAATATGCAGCCCCCTTTTGGAATCCGCACTTGAAAAAGCACATAGCTAAGCTTGAAAAAGTTCAAAGACATGCCACGAAACTGGTGCCAGAAATACACAATCTCAGTTATGATGAGAGGCTGAGGGAATTAGACTTACCATCACTCGAAGCTAGAAGAGTGAGGAGGGATATGGTGACAGTCTTTAAATTCCTTCATGGTTATGATAGAGTGGATAGGGATCGATATTTTGATATGGCTGGCTCTAGAACTAGAGGTCATAGTTTGAAGCTTCGTAAGAAAACTTCTTTGCAGGATGTAAGGAAATACTTTTTCAGTGTAAGAGTAGTTGATAATTGGAATTCGCTAAGCGAGGAGGTAGTTAATGCTATCTCAATCCATAGTTTTAAGGACAGGTATGATAAGTATCACTAAGTATAAAATGGAACCGATCAGGAGACGGGAAGATACGAGCTTTGGGCTCTTTCCCGTAAACACAATTAGGTAATCACAATTAGGTAATCACATAAAGACAGACAGACAGATAGACAGACAGACAAATTGAAAGAAAGAAAGAAAGAAAGAAAGATAGAAAGACACAGAAAATCGAGACAGATATAAAAATGTAGGTTAATAGATAGGTAGATAGGCAGAGATACACATTTTTTTTTTTTTATGATTGTGACACCTGGACGGGCAAAACAATAATAAAATAAAACAGACCTCATCGGGCCTGGGCACGAGGAATACATAAAGTAAAGAGAAACAGAGATAGAGGGTGTAATGATTTGTCAAATGTGAAGGGATAATAAAAGATGTGTAATGAATATCCAAGAATATTCAGTGTAGATGAAGGCATAGAAAATGAACCGTAACTGAAGGAAGACTTAACATCGAACTGTCCTGAACAGAACTATTTAAGTTCAAAAAACCTTCAGCCGTAGTATGGCAACGGGAGGCTGGTTGGGTAGTTTACAGATAAATACAAATAGCAAGGTGCCCTGTGGTGGTGGGCACAGCATCAAAGAATAGCCCCAATGTATTCCCTGCGTGTCGTAAGAGGCGACTAAAAGTGGACGGGGCGAGAGGACTAGGAATCCCCCCCCCTTGTATTAGCCTCCTGCAAGACGTCAAAGAAGAAGGGGAGTAGAGGGGAGAATAACTTCTCCCCAAGCTCTAGTTTTGTGGTGTCTAAATGTGTGTGGTTGTAGTACAATAGAGAGTAAAAGATGTGAGATTGGATATATGTTTGGTAGGAGGAGGATGGATGTATTGGCATTGTGTGAGACGAAGATGAAAGTAAAGGAGTTGTGGCATTTGGTGATGTTACAGGTAGGGTGTCTGGGGTTGAAAGGGGGAGAGCGAGAGAAGGTGTGGCATTATTGCTGAGTGAATGGATGGTAAATAAGGTAGTGGAATGGAAAGAAGTGTCATCTAGGCTGATGTGAGTGAGGGCTAGGATAGATAGGGAATGTTGGGCTTTTGTTAGTGCGTATGGGCCAGGATGTGAGAGAAGTGAGAAAGAGTGGGATGAATCCTGGAATGAGTTAAATAGGTGTGTGTTTGGTCTGAGTAGAAGGAACTATGTAGTTGTGTTGGGTGACTTGAATGCCAGAGTGGATGATGGAGAGGTAGAAGGTGTTGTAGGAAAGTATGGGGTACCAGGTGGGAAGGAGAGTGGCGAGAGACTGTTAGATATGTGTGTGGAGCAAGAGTTGGTGATAGGTAATAGTTTTTTCAAGAAGAAGTTAATAAATATGTATGCATGGATAAGAGTGGCAAATGGAAGAGTGAAAGAAAGATCATTGATGGATTATGTGTTGGTAGCAAAGAGCATGATTGGTAGGGTGAAAGATGTGCATGCATTTAGGGTTGTGGCTGCTGTGATATCTGATCATTTATTGGTTGAAGCAAAAGTGGTAGTAGCAAAAAAGTGGGGAAATTGAGTGGGGGGATGTAGAAGGGAAATGGTGAAGGTGAAAGAGTGGAAAAAGCCAGAGAAGAAACAGGAATATCAGGACAGGTTGAAAGTGGCATATGAAAGGGTGAAAGAAAGAGAAGTTGGGGAGTTAGAGGAGGAATGGGGGTTGATGAAAGAAGGTTTTGTGGGACATGCAAGTGATGTGTGTGGAAAGAGGTTTGTTGGAGGTGGCATGAGGAGGGGCAGCAAGTGCTGGAATGAAGGGGTGAAAATGAAGGTGGAAGAGAAAAAGAGGGCTTTTGGGGAATAGCTGCAGTGTAAAAGCAGGGAGAAGTATGAAAGATATAGGGAGAAAATGTGAAAACCAAGCAGAAGGCAGAGGAAGAGAAGAGGTTGGCAAATGTTAGGTGGGGACAGGATTTTAGTAGGTCATACGAGGAGAATGAAAAGAAGTTTTGGAAAGAAGTGAAGAGAGTAAGGAAGGGTGGATTGAGGATGGGAGAGACAGTGAAAGATGTGAATGGACAGATGTTAAGAGGGAACGATGAAAGGAAAAGATGGGCAGAATATTTTGAGTGCTTGCTGAATGTTGAGGAAGATAGAGAGGCAGCTATAGTGGCAGTGGGGGGGGGGGGTGTTCAAGTGCCAGTAATGGGAGATGAAAATGAGAGAGAGATTACAAGAGAGGAGGTGAAAAGGGCATTGTATGAAGCGAAAGCAGGTAAAGCACCTGGAATGGATGGTGTGAGAGCAGAGATGTTGAAAGAAGGGGGTGTGACTGCATTTGAATGGCTAGTGAGAGTGTTTAATATATGCTTTATGTTGTCAATGGTGCCAGTGGAATGGGTGATTGCTTGTATAGAGCCCCTATTCAAAGGTAAAGGAGATGTGCATGAATGCAGTAATTTTAGGAGTATAAGTTTGTTGAGTGTGGTAGGAAAAGTGTATGGTAGGATACCGGTTAATAGGATTAGGGATAAGACAGAAAATGTGATCGCAGAGGTGCAGAGTTGTTTTAGGAAAGGTAGAAGTTGTATAGATCAGATTTTTATAGTTAGGCAGTTATGTGAGAAATATTTAGCAAAGGGTAAGAATGTGTATTTTGCATTTTTGGATCTGGAGAAAGCGTATGATAGAGAGGTAATGTGGAATGTTTTGAGCTTATATGGAATTACTGGTAAATTGTTGCATGCAGTGAAGAGTTTATATAAGGGCAGTAGAACTTGTGTTGCTGTATGGAATGAAGTGAGTGAGTGTTTTCCAGTGAGTGTGGGACTGAGACAGGGATGTGTGATATCACTATGGCTGTTCAATTTGCATATTGATGGAGTTGTAAGAGAGGTGAATGAGCGAGTGCGTGGTCGAGGATTGAGAATGGTAGATGGGTGTGTGAGAGAAGTTGCAAGTGAATGTGGGAAAGGGTAAGGTTATGAGGTGTACAAGAAATGAGGATGGTGCTGGATTGAATGTTATGTTGAATGGAAAGACACATGAGGAAGTTGACCAGTTTAAGTATTTAGGCTCGGTTATAGCTGCAAATGGTGGAGGCAGATGTGTATCACAGAGTGAATGAAGGATGTAACTTGTTGGGTGCATTGAAAGGAGTGATAAAGAATAGAGGGTTAATCATAGTCATAGTCATAGATTTTATTGCCAAATATTTAGAATACATACATGAATAAATATATACATTATATTCAGAGGCACTAGCCGGCTGAGCGAGAGTTCCTTGGCTGGCAGTTTAATATACATTTCGCATAGATTAAAGTATGACGGCAATTGTTAACAAAAGCTCCAATATAGCAATCTCATACTTATCTTGTAATAAAACAAAACAGTAACCTGACCTTAACCTGGACATAATAATACACCAATACTGTATTAATTATTAATCAACGGCTGCTTGATTTTGCCTAGTAAATAAATGCTGTTTGAGTTTCTTTTTAAATAAAGATGTGCCAGTTATTGTTTAAATCTTCTGGTAATGCATTCCAACATTTTGGGCCAAAACAGTGAATAGAAAATTTGTACAAGGTTGATCTCTGCTGTGGACATATTAAATTTATATTGTTAACTCTGGTTCCATGGTTGTGTTGAATAAATCTAAATAATTTTCTGTTATCATTAACATCACTATGTATAATAATAAGACAGAATTATTGTATCAAGTAATTAAATTTAAGCAAGTTTAGCTCCTTGAATAAAGAGGAAGTTGAGTCATATTTTCCACTATATGTAATAGTTCTGATCAGTCTTTTCTGAGTTACAAATACATCCCTTACAATTGACAGCCAAGTACAACCCCAGATGGACAAACAGTATATAATATGAGGATAACACAGGGAATAGTCAGGTTATGGTGAATTTTATACAAAATTCCACACGTCTTGGACAGTTTTGAGCAGACAGATTTAATATGATATTGCCAACTTAAATTTTCATCAATAATTACTCCCAAAAATTTCTTACAAGCAACTCTTTTAACTTCATACCCATTCATATTAACTTGACCAATATTGTGTACTACAGATCTATTCTGAAATAAGATATAGTCAGTTTTGGAAACATTTAGCCTTAAATTATTAACAGAGACCCAATTGTTAATTTTTTCTAGTTCACTATTTAAAACAGAATGCAGGTGGTCAAGGTTATTATCATGCAAGAGAAGGTCGGTGTCATCTGCATAAAGAATATATTTGAATTAAATACTGGCATTGGAAATATCATTTATATAAACTAAAAATAACAGTGGGCCCAGTATTGATCCCTGTGGTACTCCCCTCTCAATAGTTTGCAACAAAGATGCTTTCCCATTACAATATACGGCTTATTTTCTATTTTTCAAGTAGCTCTTAAATAACTGTAATGGTGTTCCCCTAATACCCACACAATTTAGTTTTCTATTAGTATATCATGGTCTAATGAGTCAAATGCTTTGGACAAGTCTAGGAAAACCCCTGCAACAAAGTTTTTATTTTCCAGACTTTGATAAACATCACTTGTAAAGTTCATTATTGGTTTTTCAGTGGTCTTATTATTACGGAATCCGTATTGATTTTCGGATAATAGGTTGAACTTTTCAAGGAATTCTTTAAGTCTGTGAACAATCGCTATTTCAAACACTCTACTTAAGGACGGTAAGATTGATATAGGTCTATAGTTATTTTTATCATCTACAGTGCCTGACTTAAATATAGGTATTACTTTCGCACTTTTTAGTTTGTCTGGAAAACATCCTTGCTGAAAACATAGATTGATTATGTGGGTAAGTGGGGTACCAATGTAATGGGCAGTGACTTGGAGTAGTTTTGATGGAATTCCATCATATCCCGATGCTGTATTTGGTTTTAAGGTTTTTATATATTTAGTGACTTCCTCCCTTGTTACAGGATACAAGTAAAATGAAAAGTCTGGTGGATTATGAAGAAACTGTCAGTGTGAGTTTTGTTGCACATTTTGTTGTTCCTGAGTTGGTTGTGCTATAGTTAAGAAATGATTATTAAAGATATTAGCAGTGTGGTCATTATCAGTTTTTAATTTGATTTCCTTTGAATGATTAATTTGTTTTCGTCCCATTAGGCTGTTTATTGTATTCCAGGTGGACTTGCTTCCTTGTTCCTTCTTAAGCTTAACCTGAAAATATCTACTTTTTTGCAGCTCAGAGTAGTGTTATTAATTTGTTCCTGTAAGCTTTATATCCGGTTCCAAAAGACAAAGGCCATTTTGATGCAAGCCTTTCTAATCGGTGTTTTTCTTTGATACTATTTTTTAATCCTGCAGTTATGTGTGGGCATCTGTTGTTTTTATTATTTGCAGTCAATTTTCTTAGAGGAAAGCAGTCTAGAAATGTATCTCTAAATGTACAGTGAAATTTATTAAAAGCTTCATTTGCATTATTTAGGTCTATGATATGTTGCCATTTTTCATGTGATATATCTCTAGTAAATTTAGCTGTGTTATCATCAGAGTAATGTCTTTTTTCTACATATGCATCAAATTTATGTTCTTCTTTTTTAAACTGGGAGTATACTGCGAAATGATCTGTTATGTCGGTGTACACTATGTAATTACTTATGTTGTCTTCAAGATTTGTGGTCCAGATATGATCGATTAGAGATGCACTATTTTCAGTTACTCTCGTAGGTTTAGTAATTATTGGAAAGCAGCCACGTGAATACATTAAGTTTATAAAATCAGTTACTCTTTGATAATTTATTTTAAACAAATCTAAGTTCCAATCACCGAATAAATAAATAGTTTTGTACTTTTTTCTTGCTGCAGAATCAAATACTTTCAGTAAAGCTTCATGTTCCCCTTTGGTGGTCTATATACAGATGCAAAGAAGCAATTTTCCTTACCGTTATGTACCTGTACACTAACACATTCAATAAATCGTTCCATCAAACTGCACTCCTTTATAACACTCGAGCTATACTTATTAGCTACATACACACATACACCTCCTCCTTTCCTGTCTCTGTTCTGAGTGAACATATTGTACCCTGTTATATTATACAATGATTCAATATCATTATCCAGCCTTGTCTCCGAAAAACCCATTACATCACATATATTATTTTCTGTTAAACATTGATCAACAAATATTTGAAGATTATTTGCAAGACTTCTAATGTTCATGCACAAACCCGAAAATGCATTAGATTTATTTAAATTTGAATACAGTTCATTTAAGTGTATATAACTTGGAAAAGTGTTGGTTGCATTTTTCATATTATTCAAAAGCAAATCTATTTCATTTTCAAGATCAAGTGTGTTAAATATCATCTTATCAAGCTCATTGATAGATAAATAATTGGGAAGTACTTTGTCATTGTTTGTTAGCATTATAAGTTCATCGTCACTAATGGAATAGTATGGGAGGTATCTATTTACAGCCATGGTGAAGAAATAAATTACACTACTTTTACATTACTGACATACAAGCTACTATTTACTTCTACCAAATCTTACCGGGTTCTTCCTGCCATTCATTGGTTTAGGGTGTGAGCGTTTTATAGCTCCCGTGGCGGGAGACACGGCAGGAGGGGGTGCGGGTGATGACATATCACTCTCCTGCCCCCTCACTCCCACGCCCCCCACCCCTGCACCACCGATCCTGGTCAACTCCTCATCCACGCCACCCACAGCACCCACAGCATCAGCCACACTCTCGGTGTTGTATCTTTCCTTCACGATGAGTTTCTTATGTTTAAAATAGGCAATTTTCCCTTCTGATCCAGCTGTGCCTTTCAACTTTTTGGCATTTCGCATGACCATCTCTCTGTCACAGTAGTTGGAGAAACGAGCCACTATGGTGCGAGGTTTGTCATTACGAAGAGGACCCACCCTGTGCGCCCTCTCCAACTTCATGCCTTCTAGCTATAATTTATCGGCTATCAGGGCTGATACCATCATCGTTTATTGCTTCCAGGTCTCCCCAGCGCATCTCTCCTCTATACCGCTTAATCGGATGTTGTTTCTTCTGGAATAGTCTTTTGGTAATTCAAGCATTTTGCAGAATTTATTGTTGAGATAGATTATCGATTGTTTCTTTGTAGTTACTCTTTTCTTTTTCATGAATTTTAATAGTCGATTTGAGATCATCAATTTCTCTCTGGCTGAACTCCAGGCTTGTCGTCAGGTCGGAAACAGTGGATTCATGTGATTTTATCCTGTCACTAAGCTGTTTCACCATTACCTCCATAGCATTTTTTATGCATTTTCTTGAGATTCCAATAGTATGGTAATAACAGTTGGATCCATTGTTGTTAAGCAGGGCCGCGGTGGAAGCTCAGTGACGTCACAACACCAGTGCGCATGCGCAGAAGGCAACCCGTAACGGGTCAAGAGGGGGATGTAGAGTAGGGATTCAAATCTTTCAAATATTTCACTTCAAAAAAATCAAGTTCAGCACTACTCACAACTCCTGCAAAACCCTCTAGAGAGTCACTGTGGTCTTAGATACCTTGCTTGGGTGATTTAACGTTCGTAGCAGGTCACAGTCTCTTGTTTATTCCTAAATATTGGAGAGCTCACGACTTGTAAACAGTGCCGTATTGCCTATAAGGGGAAATGAATGTAAAGAAAGTTTTGTATGAGAATGTGGTGGTGCCAACTGTGATGTATGGATCAGAGTTATGGGGTATGAAAGTAAGTGAGAGACGGAAACTAAATGTGTTTGAGATGAAATGCCTGAGGAGTTGGATTGGTGCATCTCGGTTGGATAATGTTAGGAATGAAGAGGTGAGAGCAAAAATGGGTGCGAGGAGAGAAATTGCAGCCAGAGTAGATATGAATGTTCTGAGATGGTTTGGCCATGTGGAAAGGATGGATGATGAAAGATTGCTGATTAAGGTGATGAATGCGAGAGTTGATGGGAGAAATGCTAGATGGAGGCCTAGATTTGGGTGGATGGATGGAGTAAGGAGAGCCCTGAATGATAAGAGGATGGACGTGGGGGAAGCAAGTGAGCATGCTAGGACTAGGAATGAGTGGCGAGTGATTGCGCCGCAGCTCTGATGGGCATCCGCTGTTACAATGAGGCTGCATCTTACAGAGGTAGCCCTGTGGTAGGGGCAGTAGGGGAGTTGGCAATTGTGAAGCGACACAGGTTGTGGAAGAGCAGGGAGGATGGGCTGTGGCACTCCAGCAGTGCCATCTGAACAGTGGCTAGCTCCCTCATCATTGCCCATAGAGCAAAGTAATCCCCTTATTGCTTTTTTTTTATGTCGGCTACCCCTCAGTTAAAGGGGGATACAGCCAAGGTAGATAGATAGATAGACAAATAGCAAGTAAAGACAGATTTACTGAAACTTAGACAAAGACAGAAAGAACGACATAGTTACTTTTCTTTAGAATTTTCATTGTGTTCTTGCTGGCGTACTTGTTTACTTGAGAGAGAGAGAGAGAGAGAGAGAGAGAGAGAGAGAGAGAGAGAGAGAGAGAGAGAGAGAGAGAGAGAGAGAGAGAGAGAGAGAGAGAGAGAGAGAGAGAGAGAGAGAGAGAGAGAGAGAGGAGAGAGAGAGAGAGAGAGAGAGATAAAACTCACTTGTATAGAGGAAGGATAAGAAGATAATAAACCCTCATAAGATCCCTCATAAATCTCAAGCAGCTTAATATCTCATAAAATATGGAAGGGAAAAAAGACAAAATTTAATAGGACAATATAATGTAGATAAAGAAAAAAAATTGAGTATACCTGATATATGCTAACAATGATAATACAAAAATACAACTATACAGTTTTAGGAGGTTTTGTGTATGGCTCTCCTCGTCTTAATAGACGTTTAAGGAAGCTATGCTACTTGCCTGGCCTAAGAAAATTGAAGACCTTCCTAACCCATGTTATACTTACTCCCTCTCGATGCTGCTGACTAGCGCCAATGGAAATACCGATTCAGTGTGTTTGGAAATCAAGCAGCATTTCAGAAGCCAGGGGGTAGTTTAAACCATCAACTTCCTTTGGGTCTCTCCCTGCAATTTTTTCATAGGGTTTATTCCCTCAAGCCTTTGATACTCCCGTGTGTGCCTGCAAGGCAGCAGGAATAGATATATTATCATGAACTATCATAATCGTTGCAGACATTCGCTTCATCTGAATATGATGTGTGTGTGATTACCTAATTGTGATTACCTAATTGTGTGTGTGTGTGTGTGTGTGTGTGTGTTTGTGTGTGTGTGTGTGTGTGTGTGTGTGTGTGTGTGTGTGTGTGTGTGTGTCATTACCTAATTGTGCTTACGGGAGAGAGCCCCAAGTTCATAACTTCCCGTCTATTGGTCGGCTCCATTTTGTACTTAGTGATACTTATCATGCTTGTCCTTAAAATTATGGATTAAGATAGCATTAAC
>JAXCGZ010005882.1:90000-104006 GCA_037179515.1 Halocaridina rubra | reverse complement strand
CCGTCAGTTTATTGTCTAGCAACAACAACAATAGTAGTAGTAATAATAATAATAATATGTATGATATAAGAGAGAGAGAGAACTCAGGCGACTGCATATAAACCATGACCTGAGTTTAACAAGCATAGTTTAGTAAGTATTTATTGGTTAATAAAAATAATAATAATAATAATACTGTTATCAATAATACACACACATACATAATATAAATGCGAGTGCGCATAATACAGCACAATGCTGTGCTGTAGTTATTACTTTTATTTTTAATGAGTGCGACACCAGGACAGGCAAGAAAATAGTCCCCAATAGGCCCAGGCACCAACAAAAGTTTGAGATGAGGAAAACACAGAAGCTAAGGACAAGGCAGATTGTCGTAGAAAAATAAAGGCTAAGAAACAAAATAAAATAGAAATAGCCCACGTGGTGTAAGAGGGTCAAGTGTGTAACTGATATTTTCCCCTTGTATTTTCTGGGCAGGATGTATGTTTACGAAAAATGACAAGATATATTGCTCACTCCATAGGCCTCTAGCAGTTAGGCGCCAAGTGCCGATAGAGGTCAAAATTGTCACAAAATTCAAGACATTCCCACGAAAGCCAAACACAAACATCCACATGTACGTATGTACATGCCCCAAGAAAATACCCATATAGGCCCTCCTTGTACCCAATAAGCCTGCTTGATAGCCCCGCCTTGACACCACCCAAAATGGGAGGGACTCCCTTTGCTCTGGGAGCCTACTGGCAAGGATGTCCAAGCCACCACGCCCTTCCATCTTGGTCATACCAGAAAGTAAGTTAGCGAGAGCTTAGAGCGTCAGTTAGAATATTTCCGGGGCATGAATAAGATCTTAGGTTTTATACACAAGGGGAAGGAGGCACTGAGGCGTAACATACGAGTAAAGTAAATAAATAAGTTTAATGTTATTTCTCGCTTGTCCATTTTAACCTCGCACGTTACTAATTAAGTATAGCTATAGGACAAATACTATACAACAAGATATAAGAGGAAGATAAACAATAGGAGAAAAAGAAGCGAACAATTACAAGAATGCTCCACGTATTCAGGAGAAAAATTAGTTCTTCTAGCTACCCTGATAATGAGTTGCATCAGAGAACACAATGAAGATGCTACATAAAATTTTCTTCCTATATAGAATCAAATTTATGATTTGACTTAACCCACCTTATATGGGGATTATGGCCTCTGAATAGACAGAATAATATGCTATTACTATTTATCACAGTATTATTGGTATAAAGACAATAATAATAATAATAATAATAATAATAATAGTAATACTACTAATAATAAGGGATTTAGCTAAATCGAGAGAGAGAGAGAGAGAGAGAGAGAGAGAGAGAGAGTTCTTTGCATTACCGTCAGTTTATTGTCTAGCAACAACAATAGTAGTAGTAATAATAATAATAATAATATGTATGATATAAGAAAGAGAGAGAACTCAGGCGACTGCATATAAACCATGACCTGAGTTTAACAAGCATAGTTTAGTAAGTATTTATTGGTTAATAAAAATAATAATAATAATAATACTGTTATCAATAATACACACACATACATAATATAAATGCGAGTGCGCATAATACAGCACAATGCTGTGCTGTAGTTATTACTTTTATTTTTAATGAGTGCGACACCAGGACAGGCAAGAAAATAGTCCCCAATAGGCCCAGGCACCAACAAAAGTTTGAGATGAGGAAAACGCAGAAGCTAAGGACAAGGCAGATTGTCGTAGAAAAATAAAGGCTAAGAAATAAAATAAAATAGAAATAGCCCACGTGGTGTAGGAGAGTCAAGTGTGTAACTGATATTTTCCCCTTGTATTTTCTGGGCAGGATGTATGTTTACGAAAAATGACAAGATATATTGCTCACTCCATAGGCCTCTAGCAGTTAGGCGCCAAGTGCCGATAGAGGTCAAAATTGTCACAAAATTCAAGACATTCCCACGAAAGCCAAACACAAACATCCACATGTACGTATGTACATGCCCCTAGAAAATACCCATATAGGCCCTCCTTGTACCCAATAAGCCTGCTTGATAGCCCTACCTTGACACCACCCAAAATGGGAGGGACTCCCTTTGCTCTGGGAGCCTACTGGCAAGGATGTCCAAGCCACCACGCCCTTCCATCTTGGTCATACCAGAAAGTAAGTTAGCGAGAGCTTAGAGCGTCAGTTAGAATATTTCCGGGGCATGAATAAGATCTTAGGTTTTATACACAAGGGGAAGGAGGCACTGAGGCGTAACATACGAGTAAAGTAAATAAATAAGTTTAATGTTATTTCTTGCTTGTCCATTTTAACCTCGCACGTTACTAATTAAGTATAGCTATAGGACAAATACTATACAACAAGATATAAGAGGAAGATAAACAATAGGAGAAAAAGAAGCGAACAATTACAAGAATGCTCCACGTATTCAGGAGAAAAATTAGTTCTTCTAGCTACCCTGATAATGAGTTGCATTAGAGAACACAATGAAGATGCTACATAAAATTTTCTTCCTATATAGAATCAAATTTATGATTTGACTTAACCCACCTTATATGGGGATTATGGCCTCTGAATAGACAGAATAATATGCTATTACTATTTATCACAGTATTATTGGTATAAAGACAATAATAATAATAATAATAATAATAGTAATACTACTAATAATAAGGGATTTAGCTAAATCGAGAGAGAGAGAGAGAGAGAGAGAGAGAGAGAGAGAGAGAGAGAGAGAGAGAGAGAGGAGAGAGAGAGAGAGAGACCATCACTTTTTGTGACTACATCAAACCAGATCTAACAGTCAACTTTTCCCCTGCCCCCTCTCTCTATCATATACTGTACAAGTATATGCAAGGGGTCCCCGTTTAATGTCAGGTTTCTGTTCCTGACAGCTTACAAAGCAGATTTTGACGTAGGTCGGAAAGTACCTAAATTTGAACCTAGGTCCCCCACCAATGCTAAAAATAAATAGTCTAAAACATAGAAATATAATTCAAGTTCTTAATCCAAGACATAAAAATAGTAAAACTACACTATGCAGTACTGCTTGCCTTTACTACTGTAGTTGGCTTGCATCTGGATAACTAGATAACTTCATGCCCCATATCCAATTTAGGGTCGAACAGCTTAACACCAGCGAATAAGCACAAGAACAAGTGGGCGATGGTTCTTCTTCCCCCCCTTTCCCATTTTCACGGCATTAAACAATCTATTTGCTCGCTCCTGAATCAACAGGAGGCTCACTGGGATAGGCCGTCGATGTTGGTTATCCAGCTAAAGCACTTCTAACATCTTGATGTTGAAAGAATGTAACCACAGCAAATGAGCACAATTAACAATATGGCAGACAAGAGGTTGATAAGCAAAGTCTTTACATTGGCACTTATATTAAAAATGCGTTCTTATTGCTCTTATAGTGCTGTCGTTTTAGTTTCTCTTTCCAATATTTATATTTGGTAATTTTGTAAATAAATTAAATATAATTTTTTCAAATACCCAACTACATAAATAAATAAAACAATTAACTTAATATATACATACACAACAATGCCATGTGACTAGTCTTATGCTAACCTCAACAAACTTTTTCACAAAAAGATCGTATTTATGGCAATTTATTGGTAGTTTTGTAAATAAATTAATTCTAGTTCCATTAAATAACTAAATACATACACAAATAGATAAACGAAATCATTAACTTGAGACAATATATACATATGCAGTACAACAATGCCGCGTGACAATTTTTCTGCCAACCTCAATAAAATTTCTCGCATAAATATCGTATTACGGCTAAGTGTTAATTAATTTTAAAAATAAATTCAATCTAATTCCTTCAAATAACCAAATAAATAAACAAATAAATAAATAAAACATTAACTTGATATATTATAAACGAATACAACAATGTCGTGTGACTATTCTTTTGCCAACCTCAATGCTTTTTTATGCATAAAGATTGTATTTACAGATATGTATTCGGTAATTTTGTAAATAAATTAAGTCTAATTCCTTCAAATAACCAAATACATAAACAAATAAAATCATTAACTTCATACAGTACATACCTATACATAATAGCTGTTAGGAACAGAACCCTGACATTAAATGGGGACCCCCTCTACATATATATACAGTGGTGCCCCAACCCATGAACAAAATATGACCCCAACCCACGAACAAAATCCAAGCCATGAACACGCATGTGTTGGCCAAGCCACCATGTGTCCCACTTGCCCATTCTCAGTTCTACATTGGTGCCTGCGCTGTGTGGTTCGTAGTTCTTACTTTATTTTTCATTGTTTTCCATTTCATATAGCCCTTATTATGGCTCCTAAGAAAGTTAAAAGTGTTAGTGATATTGGGAGACTCTCCTTCCAAAAATTAGTCCCCCTCCTCCTCCACCACCATTCATGTATGCCAGCAACAACTATCCACAAAGGTAAATACGGTACTGTTTATTACCTACATTATTTTTTTACCTACAATATGTACTCTTTCCTACTGTATTTGTTATTAGTTGTAGAATGTAACAAGTTTTTCTAAGTGTTGGACATTGCTATATTATACTGGGTATCAACTATTGTATATTGTATACCTGAATAAGTACATGTTTTACTTTAGTAGAGTAGAATTACTTTCTATTAATGTAATTTTCCCTACAGATGAAATACATACAACCTGTATTATATTTCATGTTTTTAGTGACTAAAAAAATTTTAAAATGAATATTTATTGTGACAAGGAACAAATTGAATTTACATGCTTTCCAATGGGAAAAATAACTCCAACCCAAGAGCAGTTTTTGGGAACGCATTAAGATCGTCGGTTGGGGTCTCATATATATATATATATATATATATATATATATATATATATATATATATATATATATATATATATATATATATATATATATATATATATATATATAATATAATATATATATATATATATATATACACACTAGCCATTCCTGACTTAGAAACCACTACCCTGAACATGTAGATTTTACCAACTTCAATAGACTTTCTCCTATTCTAAAAAAAATCACAACTCCATAATGTTCTCCTATTAAGCTGCCACATGATTTGTTCAAGTCAAAGAATGCCTAAAAAATGTTCTTACCTTTCTCTATGTACAGTACTTTACATCTGTCTAATTGCAAACACAACTCATTCACACAGTTACTTGCTATTCTAAGCTTACAACATTCTTCCAAAATCACTCTTTCAGATCCTCTCCTACTTCTCTCAATCAACATCCACCAATAAAACTTATGAGCTACACTCAGCAAACTGATTCCTCTAAAACTATTATATTCACACATACAGACACTCCCCAACTTACGAGAGAGCTAGGTAGAATTATTCACAAGTTGTGCTTAAAAAAAAAAAAATAATAAAAAAAATAAATAAATAAATAAATTACATACATATGCAATACCGTATATATATATATATATATATATATATATATATATATATATATATATATATATATATATATATATATATATATATATATATATACAGTGTTCCCCCGGTTATTCGCGGTACTTGGTTCGCTTTCTCACTGTATCGCGTTTTTTTTTTTTTATAAATTATTATTTTATGCGTATATGCAAAAATATTAAAATAAAAAAAAAAATTCTCAGTATTTTCATATTTTTTATTCAAAAAAATATATTTCATTATCCAATTGATAAAAAAAAATTATTTCCCAGCCTACGAATAATAAAACAGTAAAAAATAGTAGAAAACATAAATTTAGATAGATAGATAGATACGTTTATTGACCACCTCTTTTGAAAAGTACAGTATAATCTTTACAAAAGGAATATTTGGTCCAAATTACAGTGAATAAATACAATAGATTTTGTACAATCATCAAATAAGTAAATGAATTTTAAATTAATATACATTGTACTAATAACTGAATGATATACGTACGTACAGTATAACTCACAGTATTGCATCATGCGAAAGTGTTCGATAGCGTACAATGTATTGGGGTCGCAGCTACGTGAGCTAGCATATATATATTTATATTTCCAGTAGTTTCATGATTTTATTGATAAAAAAAAACGTATTTATTAGCCTAAGAATAATAAAACAGTAAAAAATAGCAAAAAACATAAATACTAACAGTATTGCAACATGTAAAATACGATACCGCTATCAGCGTTTCAGACAAAAGCTTGTTCAGTCTAACTCACGTGTGCGCCGTTCACGTTGTGCTTATTAAACGTTTTGCTTTTGTTCG
Source organism: Halocaridina rubra (assembly GCA_037179515.1). Lineage (NCBI taxonomy): Eukaryota > Metazoa > Arthropoda > Malacostraca > Decapoda > Atyidae > Halocaridina > Halocaridina rubra. The sequence continues at coordinate 97,725 of JAXCGZ010005882.1, read as the reverse complement.
ATAGCGTACAATGTATTGGGGTCGCAGCTACGTGAGCTAGCATATATATTTATATTTCCAGTAGTTTCATGATTTTATTGATAAAAAAAAAACGTATTTCTTAGCCTAAGAATAATAAAACAGTAAAAAATAGTAAAAAACATAAATACTATCAGTATTGCAACAAGTAAAATACAATACCGCTATCAGCGTTTCGGACAAAGGCTTCCACCATCTTCCAATGTCTCGCCTCACTCGTGTGCGCCATTCACGTTGTGCGTATTATTATTAATATGTTTTGCTTGTGATTTTTTTACTCGCATATTTTAACCTTTGCAATGCCTCCCAAGCACCTTTCATCTTCTAAGGCTTCTTGTAGTGAGCCTAAGCGGCAAAGGAAAATGTTAACCATTGTAGATAAAGTGAAACTCTTAGATATGTTGAAAGAAGGAAAAAAGTTTGTGGATGTCGGCCGCTATTTTACGTAAACGTAAAAATTATTGTAAAATACTGTACCTATGTATGTCATGTTATCATCACCTCATTCACGGTAAGTTTTCCAATCACTTTCATAAAAAATTTCGTTGCTTGCTGTTATTTATAATGCAAAGGGTGTTTTTTTAACAGTACAGGGAGGGTTTATACAATGTAAACGTAAAAATACATTAAAATATATATGTACATATAGGCTGATCCTACCCCGCGGTTTTCCTGGTTCGTGCCGGGTCCCGGAACCGAACTACCGCGATAAGGGGGTGAACACTGTACTGTTCAGTACTTTGGCTAAAGACACTTAACTACTACAAAAAACAAAGCATACAGCAGTACTGAATTTTATTATGTTCACAAACTGATATTCTTAAAGTACAGTGTTGCATATATGCTGGCTAAGCACCAGAGAGGACTGCAATTTTTACGCAAGGTTCCAGGACCCTTTGTTTCAGATATCTGTTGAAGAGAGAGAGAGAAAGCTTCATCTCTCAAAGAGGTAATAGCCCTCTTCTCCAGAAATGTCTTCTACAGTGAAGTACCTATTGCCTTAGAATATGAGTTGAAGATACTTTTACAGAACAGTCTTCAGCAAAGATTGTTTTGTATTTGGAGTGCCACACTGATTCTTCACCAACATATGAAATATCCAGAGATTTCTTCACTATCATTTAACTTTTATCAAACCTTGGAAAAGTGCCAAGGCACAGCATGTACAGAACAATATTTGCTGAAAACACTTTTCTGAAAAAAGATGTTTGACCCTCTCTGGAAGTGGAACTTCCTGATCTTTTTCTTTGGAAGAAAAATATCTCTATCACTCTCTTCAGCGGGGATATCTACAACAATGATTTCTGGAACCTAACAATCCTCTCTGATGCCTCCTAAGTATTACATAAAACATGAAGTATGTGGTATAAATGAATTTACTACAGTAATAATACACTAAAGTACAGTTATACATACATTATTACAGGGGTAGGGTTTTATTTGTATCTGTGAAAGTTCGTAACTCGACTGTTTGTAAAGAGGGGAGTTTCTGTATCTCTTTTTCTTATGAATAGCAAGCCTACACATGCAGTCCTATAATCACAACAACCTCACTCTCCCTTTCGCTATTGCTTCTAAACCTTTTGAAAGCCAATTCTCATGTATGTACTTGATCATTCTCCTCAACTGTAACTACCATCCTCACATAGCCACACTCACTGCCTCTATTATGTTGCAACCCGTTACTCAGTCCATTAATCTCTAACCTTCCTTTCATTCATTAGTACCTACCCATCTGCTCCATTCATCCACTCCTCTCTATTTTTGCTTCCTTCCAATATACTTCATTAGTTTTTAAAAAATCTCAGAAAAAGATCTCACCCACCTAAAAAGAACTCTCCTCTATGCCTTTTTCATTATGTGCATTGCTACCCAATCTTCACTATATCTCTCATACACCTCAATTACTACTAAGTAATCATACGACATATGCAAGCTTATTTCTGCCACTGCAACTCACCTCCTCATTCAACCTTAACTACGAAACAGGCCAACTTTTTTTTTTTTTTTTTTTTTTTTGCGCCACCGCAGCTCACCTCTTCATTCCACCTTCAGTACCTCTTCTTTTCATTGTACCATTCACCTCTTCACGCAAACACTATTTATGGACAACCCAAAATTTCCTCCTTGAAACACCATTCTTCTTTCATTACATCCTCTACCCTCCCTTACACTACATTCCACACATTCTTCAATTCACTATCTCCTCGCCTACATTCCAAAGATTCCTCAGGTCTTCCTAGTACTGACTTTCTCTTTTTCATTCAGCTAAGCAACTTTTAAAATTTTTCTTCCTCTCTCTCTCTTCTCTTTCACCTTTCACACTCATTCTCCTTTCACCAGGTAATGGTCAGACATGTCACAACTCTTTTCTCTCAGCACATCAACATCAAAGAGACTTCCATACACCCTCTAGACTGCCACTGCATTATCCAATAACAAATGCTCTATCAACTACCCTGCCACAATCCACTCTACATCTATATTTATAAACAAACCCAACTTGCAAACAATTTATTAGTGATCAACATTATCTCAATACACATTTTCTCTCCATATACACCGAACCCACACACCAATCCTACTCCAGACATCCTACTCACCACACTCTTCAACTGCACCTCAACTCTCCATTACTACTTGGGCTTACTCAATGCTAACACATCCATCTATCTTATCAAAAACATGTTACAACTTTCCTCCTTTTTACTCTCACTCGCTGCACAACCACACGCATTCAGAGATCTAATAACTACAGTTCTAGTTTGAGTTTTCCAACCTGAATCTACTTGTAATTCTCGAATAAATATAGAGGGAAAATGCCGAAGGAAGTACCCAGTCCCCTAGTTCCACCTCAATTAGTCAACTTCTACAATACACAGGGGAATACAAAGGCAATAATATTGTCCTCTGCTCCAAGAGAAAGAAAGAAGAAAATCAAGTAAAAGAGAGAAAGACATAATTATAAATCACAAGAAATATAAAACACTCTCAGAGAAAGGTCACTACCAATTAATACAATTTTCCTCTGTAATAGTAACAAATTCTTCCTTCTATTTTCATCAATCAAAGTACGGTATCAGTCAATAATATATTCTGAAGCAGATGCAGTATTATAAACAGGTACAAGAATATAAGAATAGGAGTGATAATATGGATCTTAATTACTATACCTTACACAAAATAATACAAAATTAATTAATTAAAAGTAAGAACTTGGGGACCATAGTAGCACAGTGGCTAGAGCAAGTGACTTGTGGCGAATTAAAAAGGGCATCCAGCCATAATTCCACAGCTCCAATCTGTCTCTGTCTAACCCCATAGTAAGGATTAATAGTGACATGCAAAACGATAAATAATAGCAAGAAAGATTACTAGATAGTTCATTTTTTCTTTCCTTCATACTCTGCATATTTTTCATCTCTTCTCCTGGAGAAGAGAACAAAAATACTGCCTCTGTGTATCCCTGCGTGACAAAAGTTGACTAGCTGAGATGGAGCAAGGCAACTGTAAATCACCCACTTCATTTCTTCCAACTATGAAAAGTTATGGTATATAGGGGGGTTCTAATAGGAACACTAGAACTAGAACTCAATTACTGGGGTCTCTGAATGTGAGTGGCTGTGGAGAGAGTAAATGTAATTTCAAGGAAGAGATGGATGTAAATAGGTGCATGCTTTGATTCGGAGGTCTTTGTCAGTGTAGGTACACTCAACCCTCAATTTAACGAACCTTGATTCAACGGACAAAATCTGGAGCAGCAGATTTAATATTCTTCAGTTGTGGCACTACTAGACTTGACACACAGCTCAAAAAAAAAAATAAATAAATAAAATGAGAGAGAGAGTGTGTGCGTGACTTTGGGCTACCATCGGCTCAGTGCATCATAATACAGTATAATAATAAAAATAACAATAATAATACGAGAGAGGGAAATGGAAAGTGATTTAGGCTAATGTTTGCTTTTTGTCTCAAAATAATAATAATAAAGTCTTATGTATATAAACATTTCCTATAAAAAACACGTAATAAAGAAAACCATTAAAGGGCAGGGGGAAATTGAAGATAACTGAATCTCTATTTCTCTGTCCCACACATGCAAGCATGCATGCACGCATACACACACAAATGCTGAATTTATTATATTTATAGTGTACTGGTACTTTACACTGTCACATTAGATGTTGAGCTTCAAGTAGTGCTTGATTAATAGTATAACTATTCATGTAATGTAATTGTTGCTACTAAAGCCACCCCCAGCCAGAAACAACGGAGAAGCAGATTTAACGGACCAAGGTCCCCCCCCTCTTATAAGTCCGTTAAATAGTGGGTTGAGTGTACTTGGAAAATGGCATATGACGGAATGGTCTATCTAACATTCTTACAAGAATAATAAACTCATATACAACTTACTACTCATGAGTTTAATATATATTAATATTACAAAACTTATAAAGTTTGGTATGACTAATACTACTACAGGGGGTCCTCACTTTATGATGTTTTTTGGCCACGATGCCTCTCCCATAAATTATTTTGCTTCATTTTCGATAATTTTTGGCCTGTATTATGTCTCCCAACCGAAAACCAAATTCCTCTGCGGGAAGTCTTTCGAAGAAAAGGAAAGCAATCACCATGGAAGTGAAATTACGAGATAGTGAAACGCATGGAAAAGGGAGAAGCTTTACTACTGCATTAGCAAAGGTGGGTGAAGTAGGTGCTTATTCAGGTGTGTCCGACTTATGCTGAATATAAGGTTACATCATGTTTCAGGAACAGTACTCTGACGTAAGTCAAGACCCCCTGAACCTACGTCAAACACTTCCATACCATAAGCAATATTCCAATGACATACAGTACTTACCAATAGGTGTTTTAAGTGGCACATGATGTTCTTGTTGTGAGCGTTGCATAGTGGCATGATGAGTTAGAATGGTTCCTGCTGTAGCACCAGTGGCACCAGAAGGTGATGTCATAGCAATTGCTCCAATACTTGTAGCTGCTTGTGAAGTAACCTAGACGTATTTATAAATAGTTATTTCAAGAAGACTTTACTTCAAATACAAGCTATGTGAATGGCAAACTGTATATACCATATGACAAGAGTGCAATCACAACCTCTATATAAATAGAGCACGTACACAACTCCACACACTAAAATGGGACTCTTGGTGCGAGTGCTTATTGAAAACTTTTCATTTAAATTATAAACAAATTTTATCTAAAAAAAAAATGCTTATCGAAAACTCATTTACATCCATTGGTAACATCTATCACATCTTTTTCTTATACCAATAGCAATTGTTGAGTGGCATACTACATATATCCATAAAAAGTGCATCTAGTAGTATATATAAACTATATTTTTAATCATTAAAATATACTAGACTTTCCCATATTAAAAAATATCATGATGGGTTTGGTTACCATAAATTTCACAACACATATCTATACTTTTAATGCCAATTTCAATTAAGTGTCTAAAAATTTAACTTTCTAGTTTTTTTTTCTTCCCGGGTGTGAGGGAAGTTGCCATGTGATGAAGCGGTGGGGGCTAAACCAGCTGTTGTAAGAGGAGTGGTTGAGGTATGTGTGGATAGTGGTGTATTCATGTTTCTTGGCTCGGCCACCCCCCTTACAAGGGGGAATGAGGCCATGTATATATTTACGTATAGTAATTTTTTTTTAAATGAGAAATAAAGACATCCATTACCTGTGAAGATGTATCAGATGGTACCGGGGGAGCTGTTGTAATTCTAACAGCAATAGTCTGTGGTGCCTGACCTCTAAGGCTTCCCTGAGAAGAGACCCCTGGTCCACCAGCCACAGTAGTAACTAAAGGGTTTCCTGGGGTATAAATGGTCCCAGCAGGACCTAATGTTGATCCAGGTCCTGACGAGACAGTTCTCCCTCCACTCCCCATGACACCAGTTAAGTTACTGCCATATTTCTGTTGATTGGATAAAAGAATCTTAGCCACATTAGAATGATACCTAGGGAGTCCTCGACTTACGTCACAGTTCCGTTCCTCAAGACGTGCCATAACCCTAATTTCCGCAAATGTCGGAATACACCTAAATAAGCACCTACTAGGCTAAAAGCAGTAGTAAAATTCATAATCTAAGACATAAAAACATTTCTAAAATATATGAAAACATAAATAACACTAAAAAAAAAAATGAGGAAAATTCCTTATACTGTATATACACCTTGTTCCTTTTATACGCGATTTTTTTATATGCGAAATTGCAATAACGCCCCCCAAAAATAATAGTAAAAAATTCGGAATTCGCGAATAATGCCCCCCCCCCCCGATTTTTTTTTTTATTGTGACAACAGGATGGACCAAAAATGATAAAATAAAACAGCCTTTATCAGGCTGTAAAGAGAAACAGATGGAGTGTAATGACCTGTCAGATGTGAAGGGATTATAAAAGATGTGTAATGAATATCCAGCTCTCTGCTGGGTTTTAATATACCTCTGCATTACTCTCATGATGTCTATTCCAAAAATTCTCCTTAGATATTATTATTATTATTATTTTTAACAATAATTCTCCTTTGATGATGATTGTGGAGATTACTATTATTATTATTATTAATATCATTATTATTACGAATTTGTAATTAAACCATTATTTTTACAATAAATAATGTAGTTTTGGTTGAATGAACAAGAGTTAATTAAAGATTCTCTCTCTCGTTTCATTTCACTTACATTATATAGAATATATTTATATTAAAAGGAGAATAGTCTTACAAACAACGCATACATCAGTTACTTTACAAGCTGATGAGTCGTTTGGGGCAGCAAATGATAAATATAATAATGCACTTTTAATAAAAACGTTAATGAGTTAAAAGACCGTTAAATTAATTTCCTTTCCACGAATCCTTTGTAATGTCTCTCTTAAACAGGAATTAGGTAGAAATTTTTCATCTTATTATGTAAATACAATTATTGCTGTAGTCTTAATCACGTTCATTACAGTGCTCATTTTAAAGGTAATAAACCTAAGTTTTAATTCGTTTTTTGTAAAGAAATGAGAGAGAGAGAGAGAGAGAGAGAGAGAGAGAGAAATTGGATACGTTTTATTAACAAATTTGTCATTCAGAAACCAGATACAAATTTGAAAATGGAAGGAGGATGCAAAACACGTGTTCTGAAAATATTAAGAACATAAGAACATAAGAATAGGGGACACTGCAACATGCTTACTGGCACACACGAGGCAGTTCCATTTTAGAATGATATTTTCAGCATGTCTAACCTATTCTATTCTACTCTACTTATTTATTCTATTTTTCTTTTTATGATTTTTCTAATAAACACTGATCTATTCATACCCACCCTACCTCTATCATATGTCTATCTAATCTACATTTGAAGGTGTCTAAGGTATTGGCATTTATTATCCTACTAGGAATACTCTAAGGTATTACCAAGCCAATTTTCACCAATTTCCCTTCTGAACCTAAATTTATCAAGATTAAATCCATTATCCATTACAAATTCTGGTTTGATCATGAATTTTTAAAACTTTATTAATATTACCCTTGTTAATCCCTTTAAACCATTTATACACCTCAATCATATCCCCCCTAACTCTGTGCCTCTCTAGAGAATGTAGATTAAGTTTTTTTTAATCTGTCATATGGTAGATTTAGGCATTGCATAATTATTTTTTTTTTCATTTTTTAGTCTTT
>JAXCGZ010005882.1:45000-85000 GCA_037179515.1 Halocaridina rubra | reverse complement strand
TATATATATATATATATATATATATATATATATATATATATATATATATATATATATATATATATATATATATATACTGCACACACACACACACACACACATATATATATATATATATATATATATATATATATATATATATATATATATATATATATATATATATATATATATATATATATATATATATATATATATATATATATATATATATATATATATATTCGTTGTTCTATTTAATGGGCTTTTCCTACCATTTTAGACTGTATGTTAATAGTTCAGTGTTATCAATACCTTACCTTACTACAGTGCCGTATCCGCTCGGACGTGGACCACCATGGGTTGCCATGCTTCCCTATTTTTCATTCTTCTCCGTATGTGAGCATCCGTCCAATTCCCACCGATCGCTTCTTTTAATCCATCTAAGAATTTCTTTCTTAGATGGATATATATATATATATATATATATATATATATATATATATATATATATATATATAGTGTTCCCCCGGTTATTCGCGTTCTCACTGTATCGCGGTTTTTTTGGGGGGGGATTTTTATTTTTTTTATTTAAAGATTATTGACACCAGGATGGGCCAAAAATGATAAAATAAAGCAGACTTTATCAGGTTGTAAAGAGAAACAGAGATGGAGAGTGTAATGACCTGTCAGATGCGAAGAGATTATAAAAGATGTGTAATGAATATCCAGCTCTCTGCTGGGTTTTAATATACCTCTGCATTACTTTCATGATGTCTATTCCAATAATTGCGCTTAGACCTTATTATTATTATTATTATTATAATCATTGGCAACAATAATTTTCCTTTGATGATGATTGTGGAGATTATTATCATCATCATCATTATTATTATTAAGGGCTCATCATTGTTTGTACATCTGTTGGTTTATTTACTTTTAATAACTGTGTAAAGTGCCCCTCACTAGTTGGCTGGGACAAAAAGAGTGTGGGGGGTTGGGTAGAATAGAATGTTGGAGAGAGAGAGAGAGAGAGAGAGAGAGAGAGAGAGAGAGAGAGAGAGAGAGAGAGAGAGAGAGAGAGAGAGAGAGAGAGAGAGAGAGAGAGAGAGAGAGAGAGAGAGAGAGAGAGAATCTTTAAGTAACTCTTGTTCATTCAACCAAAACTACATTATTTATAGTAAAAATAATGGTTTAATTACGAATTCGTAGTAATAATGATGATGATAATAATAAAAATAATAATAATAATAATAATGATAATAATAATGATAATAATAATAATAATAATCTCCCCAATCATCATCAAAGGAAAATTATTGTTGCCAATAATAATAATAATAATAATAATATCTAAGGAGAAGTTTAAGAATAGACATCATGAAGGTAATGAAGAGGTTTAGTAAACCCAGCAGAGAGCTGGATATTCATTACACATCTTTTATAATCCCTTCACATCTGACGGGTCATTACACTCTCCATCCCTGTTTCTCTTTACGGCCTGATGAAGGCCGTTTTATTTTATAATTTTTGGCCTGTCCTGGTGTCATAATCATCTTTAAAAAAAAAAAATAATAATAAAATAAATTTATATATATATATATATATATATATATATATATATATATATATATATATATATATATATATATATATATATATATATGGCTGATCCTACTTCGCGATTTTCCTGGTTCACACCGGGTCCCGGAACCGAACTACCATGATAAGGGAGGGAACACTGTGTATATATATATATATATATATATATATATATATATATATATATATATATATATATATATATATATATATATATATATATATATATATATATATATATATATATATAGTACAGTATAGCTTAGCTTTACTCCTGCAGTTGGCTTGCACACTAGAAGGGAAATTGCCAGGGAGGGAGGGACAGGCTTATTGGGAGGAGGAAGCTGGAGAGACTGGGGCACATGAGTGTGGAGAGGCAAAAGAACCTGCAGCAGATGTTGGAGATACTGAGGCAGGTGAGTCTCGAATAGAAGCCGAGGTAGAGGTTACAGGATCTGTTGCTGAGGGCTCTACCTTCTGGAGGAAATGTTCTAGGTGATTCTGGAAGGATCCCCTCTTCTTCTCCAAAATTTCCCTGAAACACTACAGCCAATCCATGACCCCTTTAGGGACCTTAGTGTACCTGCCAGTGAAGGGTCCTCAGCCTTAATATTTGCCAACCCTTCCTCTATCAGGGCAAAACCTTCTTTCATGCCCTCACTTGTAAATGTTTTGGGCTCTGGGGCTAGCATTTCTTTCTCCTCTTCAGTCATCTGCTTCTCCAGTTGAATGTGGTCCTCAGCAGATAACTCCTTTCCTACGAGATTCCAGCAGCTCTGTTACATCATCAGCCCCACCTCCAACTTAAGCTCCTTATTCAGGGCAAAAACAGTCTTTGGTGATGGCCTCAACTGTCTACTCAAACCCAAGGAAGTTATTCACAAATTGGAGACAGAGTTTCTTCCATAACCCATTCAAGTTCGTCTGCTAAACTTCATCCCAAGAATGAGCTATGTTCTTGACAGCTTGGAAAATATTGTAAATCTTCCAAACCTCCTTGAAAGTCAATTTCTTGTCCTTCTCAGTTGACGTGAGAGCCATAGCAATTGTCCTTTGGAGGTAATAAGCCTTGAAAGGGGCAATGACCCCCTGATCCATTGGCTGTAACAGGGCAGTGGTATAAAGTGGAAGGTAATTACTTTGACATTAGCATGAAAGTCATCCAAATGGAAAGGTTGACCTGGGGCATTGCTCAGAACTGGATTGATGGATTTGGTTTTACATCACGAACTCCCTTTTCTACTAAGGGCTAGGACGGTTGCCTTCTTACGAAGGACTTGTTTTGGCAGATGTAATCGTTACCCTGAGTGCATGCCCTTACTAACCTCAGTCCGTGACGGGGCGCGAACCCTCGACCTGCTGCCTCAGAGTCGCAGACGCTACGCATTGTTCAGCACTAGTAACAACTTAAAGGGCAGACCCTTGGAGGCACAGTACCACTCCACTTCTGGCACAAAATCGTTGCTGAACTAGTCCTCAAAAATCTGAAGTGTTACACACAAGCATTCTTGTTCAACTTCCAGATGACAGGCAACTGACCCTTCCAAATCCCTTGGATATTCTACAAAGTACACCAACAAGGGCTTCAGCTTGAAGTCACCAGTAGCATTATCCCACAACAGTATATCAGTCTCTCCACTTTATGGCCTGGTGCTGTCTTCTCCTTGGTGATGTACGTATGACTAGGCATACACTTCCAGAGCAAACCAAAATCACCCACACTAAAAACTTGCTCAGCAAGGTAACCCCTCAATTATCTCAGCCAATGCACTAGGAAAATCACTTGCTGCTTTCACCACTAGCAGCTTTACCTTGCACCTTAAGGTTATGGAAATTAGCATGAACCTTAAACCGCATAAACCAACCCCTACTGGCCACAAACTTTCCCCTTATCCCCTTCATTATTTGAACAATCATTTAGCGTTTTCTTAGATTAACATGAGGCTCACTGAGATGCACCGATGTTGCTGCTCATCCAGCCAAAGTACTAATAACCTTTCCATTTCAATCATTAGGCCACTATGCTCCTTAGTAATGGCAGTACATTTCATAGAAGCATAACCTTTCAGATGCTCAAGGATGTGATCTTTATCATTGATAATCATTGCCACGATCAAACAGCTTGGCACCAGTGATCGGCCAATGTTGGTAGAAGTTTATTCCTTTTGGAAGCGTTTCACTATATTCAATTTCACTTCCATGTTCATGGTTTTCCTTTTCTTCAAAGCACTATACAGTAACTCCTCATTTATCGCGGGGGTCGGTTCCGGGACTGGCTGCGATAGGTGAATTTCCGCAAAGTAGGATCACCCTATATACATAGGTGTTTTACATTTATTTTCACCTTTACTGTATACACCCTCCCTGCACTGTTAAAAAACCACCCTTTATTTTATTAATAACAGCTTGCAAGAGTAAATTTATATGAAAGTGATAGGTAAACTTACCGTGAATGAGGTGATGATGACGAGACATACAGATATACATAGCTATTTTACATTTATTTTTACCTTTAGGGTATAATCCCTCCCTGCACTGTTAAAAAACCACCCTTTACTTTATAAATAACAGCATGCAAGCGTAAATTTATATGAACGTCATAGGTAAACTTACCGTGAATGAGGTGATGATGACGTGTATAGACTCCAGAGGAAATTATTCCGCAAATTAAAGCTTTACGGCTGCTTTTTGCAAGAACATGGTAATGGGGAGTTGCTGTCGCTGTTTCTTCTTTTGTTGGAAGATGGTCTTGTAAGAGATCATGGCATCATCGAGAAGATTGCAGAAGGTCACCAAACGAACCATATTATCGACAAGTTCTTGTGAAAGTTGTTAGACTGCTTTTACATATTCATATATGGCTGCCAGACGTTCCAGTGTAAGGCCAGGTTCTTCGATTTCTTCGTGCGTTTCCTCTGGTTGTTCTTCTTCCCCTTCTTCGCTCGCTGATTTTGTCATTTCCTCCAAGTCTTCATCAGTCAGAGGCTGCGAGTGGCAGTCGATCAGTTCATTCACGTCTTCGTGAGTCATATCTTTAAAGCCTTCTCCTCCTAGCAATGCAGTCAACTTTACAGTTTTCGCAACTGCCGAGTTATGGACTTCGTCAGGAGCGAATCCCTTGCAGTCGTAGATGACTTTGGGCCACAATTTTTTCCAGCTGGCATTGATTGTGGTCGGCTTCATCTCACTGATTGCATTCTGAATATTTTGAAGGCATGTAGCAATCGTGTAATTACACCAGTACTTCTTCACTGAGAATTCTTTGTTCGAATCCATGGATTCAACCAGGTTTGCCAGGGCATTTCGTGCGTGGTGGGCCTTGAAAGCACGAATTACGCCTTGATCCATAGGCTGAATCAGTGATGTCATATTTGGTAGCAGGAACTCTACTTGAACACCGTCATATTCAAGTTTAGTTGCGTGGCCACCAGCGTTACCCATCAAAAGAAGGATTTTAAATTCAAGGCCCTTTTCTGCAAGATAAATTTTGACCTGAGGGATAAAGCATTGGTGAAACAAATCTGATGTGAGGCTTTTCGCGATCCAGACCTTAGGGTTATGCATCCAATACACTAACAGCAGATTCTAGTTTTTATTCTTCAAAGCCCTAGGGTTCTTTAACTTGTAGATAAGCCTGGGCTTTAACATGGAGCCCGCAGCATTCCTGCACATGATGAGGGTAACGCGGTCTTTGTGAGCTTTAAATCCTGGGGCTATAGCTTCTTCCTTGAAGAGAAAAGTCCAAGATGGCATTCTCTTCCAAAATAACCCAGTCTCATCCATGTTGAACACTTGCTCAGGAGTATATTTCCCTTCAGCGATAATTTTTAACATCATTGTTAATATAGTCTTCAGCTGCAGCTGTATCTGCAGAGGCAGCTTCACCATAAACCGAAACACTCTTTAGGCCATAGCGTTTTAGAAACTTGGCAAACCATCCCTTGCTTGCCACAAAAGATTGTTTCCTCGGTGGAGAATCGATGGAGGGTCCTGGTTGTGGGTCGTCAATATCTTCTTCTCTTTCCTCCTCTCCACGGTTGACACAGTCGTCGTCGGGTTCGTTTGCAGCGAATGTATCGTACAGCTTCTTCGCCTTTGTTTGTATGATATTGGTGTCCATGCTGATGTTCTTCTTTCTGCAAGCAACAATCCAGTCGGTCAAAGCAGATTCGATCTGCACTATTATCTTACTGCGGGGTGATACGACCCTCTTCGCTGTTTTACTAAATGAAATAGTCGCTGTTTTCCAGATATTTGCCTCGTCCTTTTTGATGTAGCGAACAGTAGATTCGTTGCGGCCAATATGCAGGCCGACATCTGCAAACCTTTTTCCTTCTTTCGGCATATCAAACAGTTTTACCTTATCTGTTATAGTTAACATCTTCCTTTGCCACTTAGGCTTACTACCAGAAGCCTTAGAAGTTGAAGGACGCTTGGGAGGCATTGCAGAGGTTGAAATACGTAAGTAAAAAAAATCACAAGCACAACGCGAACAGCACACTAGTGAGTTAGACTGAACTGGTGAGGCGAGACAATGGGACAGGGTGAAAGAACCAAGCTTCAATCAAAATGCCAACCAGACCCCATGATACAGAACATACAGAAAGACAATTATGTGACTCGTCGTTTCCCACCCATTCAGCCAATAGCATCCCATGAACTATCTTACATAGGTGAGAGCCTTTGCGTTTTACAGGACACCAATACAGTGCAATATCGTACACTATTTCACATGGTGCACTACAGTGAGTTATTCGTTTAAATTTGTGTTTTACTATTTTTTACTGTTTTATTATTATTAGGCTAGGAAATACTTTTATTTTTTTCAATAATATAATGAAAATACTGGAAATTTTAACATTATTATTCTTAGGTTGGGAAATAAATTTTTTATCAATAAAATAATGAAAATTTGTTTTCTCAATAAAACACTGAAAATTTAAATTTTTTAATATTTTAATATTCTCGTATACCCAGAAAAAAAAAAAAAAAAAGCTCGCCAAAAACAACCTACTATGCTCTGATTTAGCGATATAACGAGGGGTTACTGTACATCAGAAGAATCTTCTATACGCTTAGGAGGCTTAATAGGGGCCAAAAACTATCACAAACACGAGTCGAAAAGTGAATATACACGAGAACAATAATATGGTGTACGAGCGTGAACTGGGCAATGTCTTTCTCAGTCTAATGCTGCATGACGACGTACTAGTCTGCCACACTCAAAAATTGTTTTAAGGGCGAAGTACATATTTACAACTATGCTCATTTATTGATTTTGTAAATAAATTCAAATTAGGTCCTTAACATAACCAAGTACTTAAATAAAAATAGCAACTTAATTTATACGTACACAACAATGCCACATGACGACGTATTCTTCCGCCACACTCATCAAATTGTTCTGTGCACGAAGATTATATTTACGATTGTGTTTGTGTTAATTTTGTAAATAAATTCAAACTCGTTCCTTCACATACCCAAATACAGACACTTCCCAACTTAAGAATGAGTTAGATTCCAGAAGTCTGTTCATAAGTTGTGTTTAGGTAAAAAAAAAAAAAAAAAGTATTGTACAGTACATACATATGCAGTATTGTACAGTACTAAGGCTAAAGACACTTAACTTCTACATAAAACATGAAGTATGCAGTATTAATGAATTTTATTACAGTAATAATGTAATAATACAGTACAATACAATAATACATACATTAATACATGGGAAGATAATGGGTAGCTTTTTGTTTCTTTTTGTGAATGTTTAAAACTCAGTTTTCGGAGTATGGGAGCTTCTGTGCTTTAACAAATAACATTTACTTGTTATATACTCACACAACAATGCCGCACAACGGGAATACGTCATACTCAACAAACTGTTCCACACACGAAGTTCGTATTTACGATGCAAATTATGTAAGTCAAATTTAAGGATTTATTAATAATTTATGAGAGATGCATCGTAACAACAAAACATCATAAGCGGAGGATATTGTAAATCGAGGACAGCCTGTGCAATTAAACCATATATAGGTATTTAAACATATTTTTTCTCACACATTATTCATATGGCTTTACACTGCTAAAACTAAGAAATTTACAAAATATTAAATATAAAAACCACAAAAATATGCCTACCTGAGGTTGCACAATTGGCTGACTGATATGAACAGCCTTTGCTCCAGAGCCCCTAGCAGAATCCCCCGAGATCATTCCTCTCATTGCTGTGGAGGGTGTCTGACCTCGTATTGAGCCTGCTGGCATGTTAACTGGTCTTACTCCAGCTGAATAAGCTGTAGTAGAACCGCCTAACTGACGCTGCACAGGAACTGACACCCTTGGAACAGTAGTACTGATGACGGAACCAGCAAAATGTTTGTATTATAATATAAATAGATTTGACCATGACTCTTTGTCAATTATCTAAATTAAAAAAATCAAATACTGTACTTGTTAGTAAAACTTAGAGCCATGTTGACAACAAATATTACTGAAGAAAGGTAGAATTAAGCATATATTTACAAATTTCAACTTGCATAAATAGTACAACTACCTCAAACTTGAAGCTGAGACTCCAGGATGCATGGATGGGCCAGATACTTTGCCTGTATGAGCAGTTGTAGGGATACCACGACCCCATCCACTACTACTCGACACAGGTACTGCACGCTGTCCTACAAGGCTACCCCGTCTAATATGAAATACACCAGTACCATTATCATACACGAGAACAGAAATTATTGTTTTAATTATTAAGCATATTACAATATCTTGACAAATAACATGGTTAAGCAGGTTATATAATATGTGTGCATAAGTTATAATATAAAAACAAATGTAATCTAGCTTGCAGTATACAATATTGTATTTATGAACCTGGTGTTGAAATTAAGGAAATGAGAGGAAGAGGGTAGCAAGCCCTCCTTGAACTGCTTCTTCCAAAGAAAGGAAGGGAATAGATAATGTAAAGAAAAAATATTTTTATAAATACAGGGGGTCCCCGCTGGTCATCGCTCTAATGTTCCTCATCTAAAATTGAGGACTACGAAGAAAATCTCCCTCCATTGTTTTGTTGTTTCGTCAACTGATGGCACTAACT
The DNA here is from genome assembly GCA_037179515.1 of Halocaridina rubra. Lineage (NCBI taxonomy): Eukaryota > Metazoa > Arthropoda > Malacostraca > Decapoda > Atyidae > Halocaridina > Halocaridina rubra. Next base: position 76,320 of record JAXCGZ010005882.1, on the reverse strand, counting down.
GTCAAATTTATTGTTGTTGTTCTACTGCTGCTAATGGAATTGCTGTACTGTTTTCTCTGACAATTGTATGCTGTTTTGCCTTATTATATAGTGTATTTTGAATTAGATATGACAGATAAACGTAGAGGTAAACAATGTGCTAAGGCTTGCATAGAAGTTGAACAAAACTCGGCAAAGTAAAAACAAATAACATGCTGCTGATATCGCCCACTTTGTGTGTGCCTCATCCACTACAATATGTAGCATTATCAAAAATGCCAAAGCTTTAGAAAGAAATACTCAACTGCTACCACAGCATTCTATAGTTCACACAACTCATTCACAGAGTGATTGGATGGTGAAATTGAAGAGACTGCTGATGAATTGGACTGAAGATTTAAATAACTGCAACACTCCTATGACCTTAGCCATTAGGTAAGAAAAGGCTCTGAGTCTATACAAAACTCTTAGGGAGAATATGGCAGAGAAGAAGCTGAGGACAGTAAAGGAGACACTCTTTAAGGTTACTAACGAATGGTTCCACCGTTTTCAGAAACATCTTGGCTTTAAAAGCTAACATGGAGGAAGCACAATCTTTTTCTGACGAACTCATAGAAATTCTGAAAGAAAGCTATGACCTTCATTAGGTATTTTATGTAGACAAAATGGGGCTTAATTTGGAGAGGATGATACCCCACATGTATATTGCATGTAAGGAAAACACCTAGCCTGGGAATAAAATGTCGAAGGAGAGAGTGACTTTACATGTAGAGGAGGCAATGCCAATGGAGACAAAACACTCATATCTCTTTTGAATTATCGCAGTGCTAACCTTAGGGCATTGAAAAACATTGTCAAGTCTTGCTTACCAGTGATTTGGAAAAGCAATGAGAAAGATAAGATAAGTGATATTTTTCGTGAGAGGCATGTCGAGTATTTTGTGCCTGTAATGAAGAAATACTGCAGTGAAAATAACCTAGATTGTAAAATTTTGTTATTGCTAGTTAATGCCAGTTCCCATAAGATTCACTCTGAATCCATATGTCCTAACATCAAATTTGTTTTGATGTCTCCCAACACAGAAGGGATACTCAGCCAATGGATCAGAATGTAATAGTTACCTTTGAAGCCCATGACCTTGGTAAATCATGAAAGTGATGGCAAAAACAAACCAACATTAGAAGAGCTTAGGAAAAATGCTTATATTTTGAAAGTAGTTTACATAATGGAAGAGGCCTGAAACAATGTTTTTATCAGCTTAATAAACACAGCCTAGTCAAGTATTACCAAAGGCCATTCATTCATTTGAGGGATTTTTAGAGAAGGAAAAGCAGTACGAAAAGATATTGTGCATCTTGCCAACAATCTTGGCTTTCATGAAGTTGACAAGGATGATGCTGGTGAACTGCTTGAATAACTAGACGCACCTTTAACAAACAAAGAGTTGCTAGAGCAAGACAAAGCAGAAATTGGAGGCTTTACATCAAGAAAACTAAGGAGAAGAAAGGGTCTGACGGCAGCTGGAAGTAAAGGGTCTTTGGACTCAATCTACTCTAGCCTAACTTACTTTTTAGAAAATGACTTTCCCTGAGTGAGCTCAAACTGCTCTCAGAAAAACAGATGTGTTGGCTCCTTATCATGAAATTCTGCACCAGAAACAAGTAAAATGAAAACAGTCATAAAATGATTTATTCTTCAAGAGACCATGCCTTGATGATCCTGCTACACCATCACCATAATCCAGTGCATAATCCCAGTCACAATCGAACATGCCCAGTTCTTATCTCCTGGAGTAATCTATTTTTCCACGCGCTTGTTGCTTCGCCAAAGATTACAGTTTACATCAACTCTGCTCGAATTGAAAAATGAGACTCATCGTATTTCAATTAAAGATGCCCAAAGCACCAGTCTGCAACATACCCACACAACATATAAGTAAAAATGTAAATACAAAAAATCAAGTAGAGAAAGTGAAGGAGATCATCTGTCTCAAGAGCTTTCCTGCCTTGGGAAACTCTCAAGTTCAAATCACACAAAAGTTTAAGAAATAGAAATTTAGAGATTTAGACAACAACTAGGACTGACTGATGTATCTGCATCAAAAAAAGCGCTTGCAGCATTCATTTTATCACAAAACGGAGATGACCCTCCAAATGATATCTCCACAAAAAATTCTTGTCAACAAGAGATAAAAGACATGTCTTCCTTTATGGATATCATGAAGACAGAAACAAATAGGTAAATCACTGAGATACAAAGTGATAGAAAATTAAACGAAAGGGTAGACAGATCACCTCAAAAGTTGTCTATTGGCTGCAGAAAAAAATATCAGACAACCAATGTTAGTCAGGCTTCGTAATTATAGTCCCACAAGTATCAGTGAGTCAGATAACAGTAACGCAGGTATATCCCTGTTTTTCAGTGACTTTTCTCTAAGGGAAATATTGAAAAGTGACTTTAATACAAAACATAGGGTGAAAGCAATCCACGAACCATATCTTGCCATGCTAAAAGCCTGGGTTGAAGAGAACATGAAAGGCAAAGGTGTGTGTAATATATGGTGGATTGTTTGATATTATCTCGGATGACATGAAAAGTGAAAAATTTGTAGGTGACTATGGTAAATTAGTAGTTAAGCTAAAATAGAAAAACAACAATATCACAATTCGCATATGTCAACTCCTCCCACCCTAATCCAAACATGAAAAAAAGTACATACCTACAATGGAAAATTACGAGAATGATGTCATAAAAATAGAATATCTCTCATAGATACCCATCTATTTTTCCGACTAGGAACAGGAGATATGGATCACGACTGCTTAGCAGAAAATCCCAGTAATCCTACCTTCATTAGAGCCAGTGCCATTTGACTTCTGGACACCATAGCATATAGCATCCCTAATTTTATTATTGAAAACAGGTCAGAAATACAAAAGAAGCATGCTGAACTAGTGACACAAACAGATAAGCTTGATTAATGGCTCAAGTAAAAGCGTTTACGATATATCAAAGCCCTGTCAAAGAATAGCAGAGGCTATTGACATACAAGACGCCAACAGATAAGAGAACAAAAGCGCTGAGCAGATTTTAAAAGCCACATAAACATTTAGGTCAATAACAGACGAACAGGAAGAGACAGGTATTTTGGAAACCTATATGCCTATCCTACATATATCGACAGAACACAAGGGTACTGGGAAGATTATCCTATCCATAATTCTAGAAACTCCAACAACCATGAAGAGGCAGAGAGATATTCATATTGGAGGCCTAGACCAGTTCATCAAAATAAACCCAATTTCAAACAACCATTATATAACCGGAAAAAGTCTGCATGCTTCAATAGTGGAGAAAATAATCGGCATGTCCAAAGAGAGTCGTTTTCACCATAAGCTAACATGTGGAATTGTAAACAACTCAGTCATAAAAGAAAGTTATGTTCATTATACAATAATTATTACTTAACAGGTAAAGAAAAGTTAGCCGATAATGTAAAGAAAAAAAATGTAGATGGTTTGATAATAGAACACATTAATGCTAGATCAATGCTCTCATGTGTCAGTGAAATAAAGATGTCAATTATAGACAGGAAAATTGATGTTGTATTTGTATCAGAAATTTGATTAAATAGTAATACACCAAATAGACTGCTTGATATTGAAGGTTTTAATTTATATCATTGTGAAGGTGTTCCTAGAGGTGGTTTGTGTATGTATGTACAGTAGTCAGTGACCTAAAAAGTGTAGTAATAAAATTGAGCGAGCCCCCTTGTAAAGATATAGAAGATATATGGGTAAAAGCAGTCACGAAAATTAACATAGATCATGATAAGAACAATGTACAGTATAGGTATCATCACGCCTCTGCAAATACTCTGAAATATATCTACATTAAATTGCAACTACTATCATCCAAGAAACAGGGGCTTTTGTTTCGTTTCAGTCATTACTTTTCCTCTTTACAGTTACTTAAAATTTATAAAGGTCTTATCCGTCCCTGCTTAGAACTGCTCACACATCTGGGGTGCTTCTTCCTTTACTTATCTTCTTGATAGGGTTGAAACTAAGGCAGTCAGACTCATTAATGATCCCTCTCTTACTTCTAACCTGGATTCTCTCTCTCTTCGCCGTAAGGTATCTTCTCTTTCGCTTTTCTATCGCTACTACTTCCATCGCTGCTCTGATGAGTTGGCGAGTTGCATCCCTCTCCCACTGCTGAGGCTGCGTAACACTCACCAAGCCGCCTCATCTCACAGGTGCTGTGTGGAGATTTGTAGCTCGCGGATTGGTCAGTGCAGCGACTGCTTCATCCCATTTACCTCCAGACTCTGGGACTCTCTTCCTCCTTCCGTCTTTCCTAATTCTTATGACCTTTCATCCTTCAAAAAGCAGATCTATCGTCATCTCAGAGCCTAGTCCTCCATATCTCTGGGTCCTCTGTACTTTGACAGGTCTTTTTATGTCTGTCGTTTTCCTTTGTGTGACATTGCCTCATCTCTGCCTTGTCCTTAACTTTTTCTTTTCCTTCGTCTTGGTATTTTCTCGTACCGGGGCCTTTATTGATGAAGGCAGTTGCTACCTGTCCCGGTGTATATATATATAAAAAAAAAAAAATTATAACATATATATATATATATATATATATATATATATATATATATATATATATATATATATATATATATATATATATATATTAAAGAAAATGAAAGGCTTACAAATAGATGATTTCTAGTTTAACAGCTATCTAAATAATCGCATGCAGTCAGTAAATATATAGAAACAAGTATTGTTAAAGCTTTCTGTTGAATTTGGTGTCTCTTAGGATTCAGTATTCAGTCCCAATCTTTTTAATATATTTATAAACGATTTACAAACTGTTGCTCTGAATGCCACGTTTGTCCAATTTGCAGATGATGCCCAGCTTCTTTTCTCCAAAAATATACAACATCTTCACCTCTTAATCTTGGAAATAGAATCCACAATTGCAAGAGTAATATAATATTTTACAAGAAATGGACTTAGAGTAAATTCAGGTAAAACTCAATTCGTATTCATCGGATTGAGAGCTTATCTAGTTCGCATACCCAAAGACCTAAAAATTAAAGTAGGACCTTCTCGTGTTACACCACTTCCTACTGTTAGGAATTTAGGACTAACTCTTGACAGCCATGTATCATCTGAAGCTCATGTGGAATATATGTATATATACTAAAGGAAACGGTACGCTGTTCTTCTTAAATAAAAATAAAGATTTTTTCTGACAGCCACAGCAGGAAAATAATAGTGGAGGCTTTAGTTCTTGGCTACATATCCTATTGCTCAGTGATATGGAGTGGCTGTAATAAAAGTACAATGTATATTAAGCAAGGTCCAAAAGACTCAAAGTTTTGCTGCTGAAAGAGCTGTTGGTTATGGCAAAAAGTGTGAGAGGGCAACACCATTTATAAGAGCTAAAATAACTTAAAACTGACCATATCAAATTCGACGTGGTGATGTTTATGTATAAGTTAATAAAAGGTGTCATACCTGAATGGGTTATGCAGATTAATATCGTAGCAGTTCAGTAGAAAGAAACACTCAACAATCACGAAATCTCGTGGTTCCAAGAACAAAAATAGCAGACAAAGTCCTGTTTGTCTGGGGCCCCAAATTATGGAACAGTCTGCCATAGGACATATATGAAACAGAAACTGCAGAGAATATCAAAAAAGAAACTACAAGGGCAACTACACATTAGTTGAAAATATCAATGAATTAACCTGCAAGCTCTAATACAGTAAAAATTACCCTAATGTCCTGTGATATTTATTCATGATATGTCTTGTATTGTGTATATAAATATTTTATAAATATCCACTGTATATTTTGTATAAAGGCATTTTATTATATTTATTTTATTCTCCCCTCAACAATCAGCTGCTGCCTATGTATGCCGAAGCTTTGCTGTTATAAGATACATGTACATGCTGTACAATGCTCTTTCCTTTAATCATACTATTCATTATTTAATTTCATTCTCGTTTTCTTATCAATTCTTACTTACCTAATTTAAATTTCCATGTTTATGTAAACAACAGTGACCCCCTGTATTTAAAATGGAAGAGCACCAATATGGCACAATATGGGAGAATCTTAAGTAAGGAAAATAAAGAAAGGTATAGTGTATGATCAAAAGGACAACTGAAGAAATAAGGAGATTGAGAACTTATGTAGAATAACCTCTTTGCAATTCCTTTATTTAAAAAAACAAAACAAAAACACACACACACACACACACACGATATAATTCGATAGGATTAAGTACATATGCTACTTGTTAAGATAATTATCCCAATATTCTGGTCCTAGAAACCCTACACATTAATAATTTTACACAAAAAGATACTCACGGCCCTGTGACACTGGATCCAGGCTGACCAACTGCTTGTCCTGCAGTACGTGCTATGGGCGTTGCAACAACTTGAGACCGGGGCGCTGCCATGTTAGCCACTGCTGCTGCTCCTCTTGGAATGTGATAGGCAAGGTGGGCAGGAGATGCTGATGTTACTGCAGTAGTAGAACAGGAGGTATTGGAAACACTTCTGACTGAGGGACCAGTACCTCCCCCATGGCCATGGGAAGTCAAGTTTAAAGCAGCAGCAGCAGAAGTAGCAGAAGTTCTTGACAAAAGAGTTACTGTTTGTCCTCCAACACCCATGCTTTCTGTACGTCCTACTGTCAAAACAATTCACCATCAATAAATATATATATATATATATATATATATATATATATATATATATATATATATATATATATATATACAGTATTACCCCAGTTATTCGCGCTTCTTGGTTCGCTTTCTCACTCTATCGCGGTTTTTTGGGGATAAATTATTATTTTATTTCATGGGTATATGCAAAAATATTAAAATATTAAAAAAAAAAATTCTCAGTATTTTCATTTTTTTAATTGAAAAAACATATTTCATTATCTAATTGATAAAAAAAATTATTTCCCAGCCTACGAATAATAAAACAGTAAAAAACATAAATGTAGATAGATAGATAGATAGATACGTTTATTGACCACCTCTTTTGAAAAGTACAGTATAATCTTTACAAAAGGAATATTTGGTCCAAATTACAGTGAATAAATACAATACCTTTTGTACAATCATCAAATAAGTAGATGAATTTTAAATTAATATACATTGTACTAATAACTGAATGATATACGTACGTACAGTATAACTCACAGTATTGCATCATACGAAATAGTGTTCAATAGCGTACAATGCATTGGGGTCGCAGCTACGTGAGCTAGCATATATATTTATATTTCCAGTAGTTTCATGATTTTATTGATAAAAAAAACGTATTTATTAGCCTAAGAATAATAAAACAGTAAAAAATAGTAAAAAACATAAATACTAACAGTATTGCAACATGTAAAATACGATACCGCTATCAGCGTTTTGGACAAAGACTCGTTCAGTCTAAATCACGTGTGCGCCGTTCACGTTGTGCTTATTCAACGTTTTGCTTGTGTTCGATAGCGTACAATGTATTGGGGTCGAAGCTACGTGAGCTAGCATATATATTTATATTTCCAGTAGTTTCATGATTTCATCGATAAAAAAAACGTATTTCTTAGCCTAAGAATAATATAACAGTAAAAAATTGTAAAAAACATAAACACTAACAGTATTACAACATGTAAAATACGATACCGCTATCAGCGTTTCGGACAAAGGCATCCACCATCTTCCATTGTCTCGCCTCACTCGTGTGCGCCATTCACGTTGTGCTTATTATTATTAATATGTTTTGCTTGTGATTTTTTTACTCGCATATTTTAACCTTTGCAATGCCTCCCAAGCATCCTTCATCTTCTAAGGCTTCTTGTAGTGAGCCTAAGCGGCAAAGGAAAATGTTAACCATTGTAGATAAAGTGAAACTCTTAGATATGTTGAAAGAAGGAAAAAAGTTTGTGGATATCGGCCGCTATTTTACGTAAACGTAAAAATTATTGTAAAATATGGAACCTATGTATGTCAAGTCATCATCACCTCATTCACGGTAAGGTTTCCTATCACTTTCATAAAAAAATTACGTTGCTTGCTGTTATTTATAATGTAAATGGTGTTTTTTTAGCAGTACAGGGAGGGTTTATACAGTGTAAACGTAAAAATACATTAAAATATCTATGTACATATAGGCTGATCCTACTCCGCGGATTTCCGGGTTCGCGCCGGGTCCCAGAACCGAACTACCGCGATAAGTGAGGCAACACTGTATATATGTATATATATATACAGGTATACCTCGGCTTAGGTCATTTCGAGTTAAGTTGTTCTCGATTATACGTTGGTTTTCAAAAAAATATATGGAAAAAAAAAAAATAAAGTTTACGTCATTATAATAAAGTTTACGTCTGTCCGCTACAAATATTGGAATCATAATATCACTAGAAAACCATTAAAAGTTCATGAAATCATGTTACTGTACAATAAATAAAAACAAAAGCACATAAAATCATGTTATTGTACAATAAATAAGAATAAAAGCATATAAAATCTTATTAAAATACGTCAGTAGTTCCAATATCTGCCGTTAGGCGTCGTCACTCATCATAATACTAATAGTAGTAGTAATAATAATAATAATAATAATAATAATAATAATAATAATAATGATAATAAGAATACGAATAAGAATAAGAATGCAGCAGGCATTTGTATTTATCGAAAAGGACTTTCTTTGTTTGTGGATATAGATCCCAATGCTATAAATAAAAACAAAAGCACATAAAATCATGTTATTGTACAATAAATAAGAATAAAAGCATATAAATATCTTATTAAAATACGTACAGTAGTTCCAATATCTACCGTTAGGCTGTCGTCACTCGTCATAATAATAATAGTAATTATAATAATAATAATAATAAGAATAAGAATGCAGCAGGCATTTGCATTTATTGAAAAGGACTTTCTTTGTTCAAGGATATGGATCCCAATGCTATAAATAAAAACAAAAGCACATAAAATCATGTTATTGTACAATAAATAAGAATAAAAGCATATAAATATCTTACTAAAATACGAACAGTAGTTCCAATATCAACCGTTAGGCTTCGTCACTCATCATTCCCACGAAACCGCTATTGTTTTGAATTGATATTATGAAGAAAATTGACAAAAAGCATTAAGAACAAACAGCAAACATATTTTTAATATAATATTGTCAGGGAAGTAGCGTGTGCGGGTGCATCAGCTGATACGGAAGTGTGACAAAACGTATGCATCCTCGTCCTAACTGCCACCTCAGTGTTGCCAGAATACATAAATGAGAGAAATTATAAACATAAAAAACATACGTGTAAGCTGGTAAGTTATTTCAAGTATTTTAAAGATGAAGTACATTTTTATTTAAATATCAGTACTACCATCTTGTAATTAATATATATCTTAAAGTGTACCATACATTTGAAAATAAAAACATCCGCTTTATCTGGCAACACTGGCCCCCATGCTAAGCTTTCTTTCTTCTCTAGGATGGGATAGGATAGGAGGGGAAAAAAGGGGAGGGGATTAAGGATATAAGGGAATTGGAGGGAAAAGCACGAAAATTAAATAAAGTAAGAGATAAAGAAAGAGAGGGGCAGACCCTCGTGCTAAGTTTTGATCTGGAATTCATATACTTTGGGTCATGCTAAGCCTGTTGCCAATGGCATAATAGAGTTCATTAATTTGTTTGCTGTACATAAATTTAAAAAAAAAGATACTACCTGCCCATCGTGTGAACAATGTGAAGAGAGCCTAGAACATTTTCTACTATTTTGTGAAGCATATACACAAATAAGAACAGAATATAGTTTTTTAGCACAACCATATAGGGAAATGAAAATTTAAATAATTGCTAATATATTGTTATTTAGATACTGTAGTGAAAAAGACGTCAAAGAAAGAAAAAAATGATAAAAAGAATTTGTAGAAAAAGAAATCAAATAATAAAAACCGCACAAACAATTTAGCAAAGCAAAACCAAGACTTGGGAGCCGTAGCAAAAGGCATATCCCACCCAACTATACTATTACTACAGTAAATCTGTATATCTAGGCTAGCCTAGAGACAAGCTAATTCGATTTCAGTCGTTTTTGTCCTTAAGTCGTCTCTCCTGGAACCAATTAACAACATAAGGTGAGGTATACCTGTATAAAGTAATCCCCCCCTTATCGCGGTAGTTCGGTTCCAGGACCCGGCGCGAGACAGGAAAACCGCGAAGTAGGATCAGCCTTAAAAAAAAAATAATAATAATAATAATTAGATTATGACACCAGGACATGCCAAAAATTATAAAATAAAACGGCCTTTATCAGGCTGTAAAGAGAAACAGAGATGGAGAGTGTAATGACCTGTCAGATGTGAAGGGATTATAAAAGATGTGTAATGAATATCCAGCTCTCTGCTGGGTTTACTATACCTCTGCAATACTTTCATGATGTCTATTCTAAAAGTTCTCCTTAGATCTTATTATTATTATTATTATTATTATTATTATTATTAATACTGGCAACAATAATTTTCCTTTGATGATGATTGGGGAGATTATTATATTATTATTATTATTTTTATCATCATTATTATTACGAATTCGTAATTAAACCATTATTTTTACTATAAATAATGTAGTTTTGGTTGAATGAACAAGAGTTACTTAAAGATTCTCTCTCTCTCCAACATTCTATTCTACCCAGCCCCCCACACTCTCTTTGTCCCAGCCAACTAAGGAGGGGCACTTTACACAGTTATTAAAAGTAAACAAACCAACAGATGTACAAACAATGATGAGCCCTTAATAATAATAATAATAATAATAATAATAATGATGATGATAATAATCTCCACAATCATCATCAAAGGAAAATTATTGTTGCCAATGATGATAATAATAATAAAAATAATAAGATCTAAGCACAATTATTGGAATAGACATCATGAAAGTAATGCAGAGGTATATTAAAACCCAGCAGAGAGCTGGATATTCATTACACATCTTTTATAATCCCTTCACATCTGACAGGTCATTACACTCTCCATCTGTTTCTCTATACAACCTGATAAAGTCTGTTTTATTTTATCATTTTTTGGCCCATCCTGGTGTCACAATAATCTTTTATTTATTTTTTTTTATTTATTTTTTTTTTGCCAAAAAAAAAAATCCGCGATACAGTGAAAACGCGAACCAAGAAATGCCATACAGCGGGGATCACTGTGTATATATATATATATATATATATATATATATATATATATATATATATATATATATATATATATATATATATACACAAGGAGTCTTCATATAGAGTTGCTTAGAGTTACGGCGTTTCGATTTTACGACAAAGGCCAGAAAATAATTAATAAATTACTGATAAAATAATTTTTGGGCCTTCCTGGCTGGTGAGGTAAATTCAAACCACGCGCCAAAAGAGTTTGTGAGAGCGGTGGAGGAATACGCAGCACAGCTCTATTCATATTTATCAAGTAAATGGCTTTGTTTATTTTTTTTTATGTATGGTTATATTGAAGGATTACTGTATATTGAATTTAAAAAAAAACACATAGCTGTAAATACGACTTTATTCAAAATACACACGAATACACAGCTAGCACCACTGTTGCATTCATATTTATCAAGTTAATGGCTTTATTTATTTGTTTATATATATCATTATTTTGAATATAAAAAGAATACAAAACACATAGCTGTAAATACGATTTTATTCGAAATACACAAGCATACAAATATAGTTGTTATATGTGGCGCCGTTGCAAAGGCTCCATATATTATAACAGTAGCAAACACAACTGTTCTGTAATCATATTTATCAGGTTAATGGCTTTATTTATTTTTTTATAGACAGTACTTGTTTATATTGGAAAATTATATTGAATTTAAAAACAAAACATACCAAACACATAGCTATAAATATGATTTTATTTACGCTCGAATGCACAGCTGTATTCGTATTTATCAAGTTATTGACTTTATTTATTTTCTTGTATACAGTTGGTGATATTGAAAAATATTGAATTTAAAAAGAAAAAATACCAAACTTATAGCTGTAAACAGGATTTTATTCCAATAGTTAGGTGAGCGCAGTGTAAGAATACAATGTCATGCGGCATTAGAAGCAAGAGAAGAACCACTGCTCAGTTTATTCCCGCCCGCCACATTGTCTAGTGCTTTCGTCTGCTCTCTCGTTGTGTTCGCTCATTACGGACTTTATTAAGCCTCCCAAGCGTGTTAGTGATAGTTCTGATGGCAGTGCCACTATGAAAAATACAGCCATCACCAAGGAAATTAAAACTGAAATAGTAAACCGTGCTGAAAAGGGAGAATTTTTTGTACGACAATGGCCACAATCATCAAAGACAAAGATCGCATCTGTGACCACGTGAAAGGTTCAGCTCCTATGATGTCCACTGTGATCACGAGGCATCATAGTGTCCTTATGCTAGAGATGGAGAGATTGCTAGTGCTTTGGATTAAAGAACAAAATGGACAGCGTATCCCATTAAGCCTTATGTTAATACAGGAAAAGGCTAAAATGCTGTTCAAAGACTTGAAAAGAGAAAAGGCAGTGCATGTGAGGAGTTTGTTGCTAGTAAAGGGTGGTTTAATCATTTTAAGGCTCATGCTAATTTACATAATATAAAAGTGCAAGGGAAAGCTGCTAGTGGTGATGAGGAAGCAGTAAAATTGTTTCCAACAGCTTTGGCAAAGATAATAAGGGAGGGGGGTTACCGTGCTGAACAAGTGTTCAACGTCGATAAGACTGGCTCATTCTGGAAGCGTATGCCTAGTCATACATACATCGAAAAGGAGGAGAAGACAGCACCAGGCCATAAAGCCATCATGGGGAGACTGACTTTGTTTTTGGGGGCTAATGCTGAAGAAGACTGTAAGCTGAAGCCCTTCTTAGTTTATTTGGCAGAAAACCCAAGGGCACTCAAGGGCATTTGGAAGGGTTCACTGCCAGTCTACTGGAGGTCAAACAAGACCTGGATAACCCTTCAAATATTGGTGGACTGGTTCAGCAACTATTTTATCACAGAATCAGAGAGGTATTAAGCTTCCAAGGGTCTGCCCTTTAAGATTTTGCTAATCCAGGACAATGCCCCTGGTCACCCTGCCAATTTGAATGATTTTCATCCTAATGTAAAGGTGGTTTTCCTTCCATGTAACACCACCACCTTGTTCCAGCCAATGGATCAGGGGGTCATTGCCTCTTTCAAAGCCTACTATCTCTGAAGAACCATCGCTATGGCTCTCAACGCAACGGAGAAGGACCAGAACATGATTCTCAAGGACTTCTGTAAGTCGTATAATATTCTTCAAGCTGTAAAGCATATTGATGATGTTCGGGAGGAAGTGATGCAACCCAACTTGAATGGGGTATGGAAGACTTTTTACCCCTATTTTGTGAATGATTTTCGAGGCTTTGAGGAGACAGTTGAGGCTGTAATAAAGAACGCCGTGGTCACGATCAGAGATCTCGAGATGGAGGTTGAAGTTGATGATGTAAAAGAGCTCCTGGAATCTCATGGCAAGGAGGTATCTACAGAGGACCTCACTGAACTGGAACAGCAGATGATTGAAGAGGAAAAACTACCAAGCCCAGAGCCCAAAAGATTCACGACCAAGGAATTGGAAGAAGCATTTGGCTTGGCAGAGGATTTGTTGGCAAAGCTTGAGGCTCAGGATCCCAATGTTGCCAGGTTCAATAAGGTGGATAGAGGGATCAATGATCTCCTGAGGTGTTACAAGGAACTATATGAGGAGAAGAGGGCATCTTTCCAGGCTAATCTTCACCAATTCTTCGTGAAGTAGTGCACACCAACATATCCTGTACCTCTACCCAGTACCTCCATTAAGTTTTTTCGGCCTCTCCAGACTCACCTGACCCAGTCTCCTCAGCACCTACCTCTCCAACTTCCACCTCCTAATAAGCCAGTCTCTCCCTCCCTATGCAAGCACACCACATGAGTGCAGTAAAAGTTAGCAATACAGTACCTACAGTATTGTTGTAGTGGAATATTTTTATGTTTATAATTGTTTTATAATTTTACATTGAGAGCTTATTATGTTGTAGCGTAATATTTTTATGTTTATAAGTGTGTTTATAATTTCACAATGAGAACTTTATTTGTTATTGTGTAATATATTTTATGTTTATAAGTTTAATAATCTTAAATGAGAACTTATAATACAGTATGGACAGATTTTTTTCTATAGATTATGTATTGATTGTTCTTTTGCCTCTCCAGACTCACCTGACCCAGTCTCCTCAGCAGCTGCCTCTTAAACTTCCACCTCCTAATAAGCCAGTTTCTACCTCCCTATGCAAGCACACATACATACAGTAAAAGTAAGCAATACAGTACCTACAGTTTTGTTGAAGTGGAATATTTTTAAGTTTATAAGTTTTAGAATCTTACAATGAGAACTTATTAAATTGTAGTGTAATATTTTAATGTTTATAAGTGTTTTATAATTTTACAATGAGAACTTCTTTTGTTGTAGTGATTACCTAATTGTGTTTACGGGAAAGAGCCCAAAGCTCGTATCTTCCCGTATCCTCATCGGTTCCATTTTATACTTAGTGATACTTATCATAACTGTCCTTAAAACTATGGATTGAGATAGCATTAACTACCTCCTCGCTTAGCCAATTCCAATTATCAACTACTCTTACACTGAAAAAGTATTTCCTTACATCCTGCAAAGAAGTTTTCTTACCAAGCTTCAAACTATGACCTCTAGTTCTAGAGCCAGCCATATCAAAATATCGATCCCTATCCACTCTATCATAACCATGAAGGAATTTAAAGACCGTCACCATATCCCCCCTCACTCTTCTAGCTTCGAGTGATGGTAAGTCTAATTCCCTTACCCTCTCATCATAACTGAGATTGCGTATTTCTGGCACCAGTTTCGTGGCATGTCTTTGAACTTTTTCAAGCTTAGCTATGTGCTTTTTCAAGTGCGGATTCCAAAAGGGGGCTGCATATTCGAGTTTTGGCCTCACATAGGTTACATAAATATTTCTGAACATTTCCTTGTCCATGTGCCTGAAGGCTACCCTTACATTTGATAAGAATGCATATGCTGCCCTTACTATGCCATTTATATGTATTTCTGGAGTCAAATCTGCCAGTATGTTTACTCCTAGATCTCTCTCATTTTCTGTCTCTTGAAGTTGTACTCCAGCCACCGAGTAGTCAAGCTTGGGCCTTCTTGCACTTGTACCCATTCTCATTACCTTACATTTTGAAGTATTGAATTTCATTAGCCACTTTTCTGACCACTCATGCAGATTATTTAGATCCTCCTGAAGTTCTCTACCATTGTTCTCGTTTTTTACTTTCTTCACAATCTTTGCATCATCTGCAAACATATTCATGAATGAATTTACAGACTCTGGTAGGTCATTTACATATACAAGGAACAAAAGTGGCCCTAAAACTGAATCCTGTGGAACTCCACAGGGTAAGATTTTTTATGTTTATAAGAGTTTTATAATCTTACATTGAGAACTTATAATACAGTATGTACAGTTTCACTATCAATAATTTCACTTCCATGGTGATGGCTTTCCTTTTCTTTGAAGCACTGCCATCCGAAGAATCTGCTTTGTGCTTGGGAGACATAATACAGGCCAAGAATTATATATATATATATATATATATATATATATATATATATATATATATATATATATATATATATATATATATATATATATATATATATATATATATAAAGTAAAATAATTTATGTGAGATGCATCGTAACCACGAAATGTCGTAGGTCGAGAACCTCATAAACCAAAGACTCCCTTTATACATATAGTCATCCCGGGACTTATGCGAGTAATTGGTTCCACCACCAGCACTGCAACTAAAATTTGTGTTACATCAGGATCCCTTCGTAATGGTGTCAGCACACTTAATAAATGATTATAAGAATAGACCACCAGTTACTGTATCTAACCATGAGGAAATAGTATTATCCATTGAACCAAGGATCAGGATATGAGACACTGGAAAAAAGTAACTTACCAGGTTTAGCTGTCACAACATGGGCATTTGTTCCACTTGTGGTCAATATCTGGGCCACCCCTCCTGTTGTGTAATGAACTAATGTAGTTCCACTTTTAACAATACCACCCTGCAAAAATATGCACATATAAGTAAATATGAAAATAAATTACAAAATGGAACAGAGGGATAGTAAGTATCTCAGCAGTACTAAAATAAAATAAAAAAAGCATGGCTATTCAACTTTTTTTTTAAGACTGTAATTGATATCAACTATTAAAACAATTATGAATCTTTGTGAACAGTAATTATGGAAGACGTTTCTCATTTCTGCCACTAGAGACAAGTGAAATAAAGTGCAAATTTTCCAGTTACAATAATTCTGAAATATTTCAATTTCAAAAACAAAAAACCACTTCAATATCCTATCATAACTAAGAGACTTACGCCTTCCAATGGTCTGGCTGTTGTTTTCTGTGCTAAATCCATGGGTTGATTATTTGGATCAGCTGGTACATTTGACCCCCCTAAAGATCCTCCTCCTGTGGATGCTGTGACTAAACCTCCTCTCCCTGTCATCGTGATTATACCTGATGATAAAGAATAGTACGTGTTTTCACTTAAGACACATCAAAATTGCTTGCATGTACCCATTAGGCCACAGCATATATGAATAATCAATGTAAAACCTTCTATATGTTTGGTCCCGCATTGCGTTTATAAGACGCGTACCTAATGAACAACGTAGTACGGTTATGCCTGTGCCTATGCAGAGTAAACTTCGTGTGACATTCTGAACTAATTGTCAATCACAATTACTTTACCTCTCAGTCACCAACTTAACTGTCTAAAGGGAGGGTAATGTTACTTGAGAGAATCAATATGCATGACTATGGACATACTGCTAGATTATACAGAAGGCAATATCTATACGATGGAAAGCAATTCAACATAGTTGTGTTCTGTGCCATTTGATGGTTATCTAAAATATTATCATTAAAAAAATCATGAGAATTCTATTTAATGAAAACTGAAAAGTGTCAGAAAATTGCATTGTCAATATATACCTGCATTAAAGGAATGCAAATTGGTATTCCCTGTGAAAGAATTGTGGATTTATCAAGTCCCTCTGCAACATCCCAAACTTATATTATCAACAAATGAGGGAAGTAACAATCACCAACTCTTAAAGGCACCAAATGTGGCATTGTCAATAATGTAAAAGTTTACCATGAAAGAAAAATTTTTCCTTCAGTTATTACTTTCATTTTTAAAGCTGACTATCTTTTATGTTCATGAACATTTATACAAGTATCAAAAATGTTATTTGTATTTTAATAATACTGAAGATGCCTAATAACAATTTATAACAATTTCATGTCTAATACCATAACAGACAATGGACAAGTGATTGTAGCTGTTTAGAGCTTGCTTTATTTGTACATTACTCTTGGGTGTGTTCTTTAACATGTTTCATGAAATGTTATGGTATTAGACATGAAATTGTTATAAATTGTTATTAGGCATCTTCAGTATTATTAAAATACAAATAACATTTTTGATACTTGTATAAATGTTCATGAACATAAAAGATAGTCAGCTTTAAAAATGAAAGTAATAACTGAAGGAAAAATTTTTCTTTCATGGTAAACTTTTACATTATTGACAATGCCACATTTGGTGCCTTTAAGAGTTGGTGATTGTTACTTCCCTCATTTGTTGATAATATAAGTTTGGGATGTTGCAGAGGGACTTGATAAATCCGGTAGTTCGGTTCCGGGACCCGGCGCGAACCAGGAAAATCGCGAAGTAGGATCAGCCTTTTGTTTTATTTTTTTTTTTTTAAGATGATTATGACACCAGGACAGGCCAAAAATTATAAAATAAAACGGCCTTTATCAGGCTGTAAAGAGAAACAGAGATGGAGAGTGTGATGACCTGTCAGATGTGAAGGGATTATAAAAGATGTGTAATGAACATCCAGCTCTCTGCTGGGTTTACTATACCTCTGCATTACCTTCATGATGTCTATTCTAAAACTTCTCCTTAGATCTTATTATTATTATTATTATTATTATTATTATTATTATTGGCAACAATAATTTTCCTTTGATGATGATTAGGGAGATTATTATTATTATTATTATTATTATTATTATTATTACTACGGATTCGTAATTAAACCATTATATTTACTATAAATAATGTAGTTTTGGTTGAATGAACAAGAGTTACTTAAAGATTCTCTCTCTCTCTCTCTCCAACATTCTATTCTACCCAACCCCCAACACTCTCTTTGTCCCAGCTAACTAGGGAGGGGCACTTTACACAGTTATTAAAAGTAAATAAACCAACAGATGTACAAACAATGATGAGCCCTTAATAATAATAATAATGATGATGATGATAATAATAATCTCCACAATCATCATCAAAGGAAAATTATTGCTGCTTAATAATAATAATAATAATAATAATAATAATAATAATAATAATAATAATAATAATATCTAAGCAGAATTATTGGAATAGACATCATGAAAGTAATGCAGAGGTATATTAAAACCCAGCAGAGAGCTGGATATTCATTACACATCTTTTATAATCCCTTCACATCTGACAGGTCACTACACTCTTCAACTCTATTTCTCTTTACAACCTGATAAAGTCTGCTTTATTTTATCAGTTTTTAGCCCATCCTGGTGTCACAATAATCTTAATTAAAAAAAAAATAATAATAATAATAAATAATAATAATACTAATAATAATAATAATAATTGCCAAAAAAAAAAAAGCGATACAGTGAGAACGCGAACCAAGAAACGCGAATAACCGAGGTAACACTGTATATATAATTTTTGGCATGCATTATATCTCCAAAGCGTAAAGCAGATTCATCTGATGGCAATACTTAGAAGAAAAAGAAAACCAACACCATGCAAGTGAAATTAGAGATAGTGAAACACTCAGAAACAGGAGACACTTTACTACTGCATTAGCATAGGCGGGTGATATAGGTGCTTATTTTGACACGTTCCGACTCACGTGGAAAATCGGGTTATGACGCGTCTCGAGGAACGGAACTCTGACGTATATCGAGGACCCTCTGTACAATTAAATATCGACAAAACAACAAAAAACAGACCTTAAGAGTAGAATTACAACTTTTTATTTATAAAAGCCTCGTGTTTTCTATGCTCATACAAGAACATATCGACCCAATAATTAGAATGAACTTATGAAGAGTTGAATTACAACCATTTAAATATCTAAAACTTAACATTCCCAAAGATAATAATCAAAATACAATGTTTGTGTAAAAAATCTAATATTATTCAAAAAGCCCCTGTCAACTGACACCAAGTCTAGGTTAAGATTCGCTTTATGCATCCCGCCAAATTCGTATTTATACCATATCAAGTGGAAACTTTCACTCCGGTAAAAATCACATAAATAAATTTATGGTCTACTATTAAAAGTTAGAAAATACTGAGGGGAAGCCGTTACAGACCCAAGAGACGTGACCGACACAGCCAATCTGCAAGTGACCCACGCTGTTGCTTAAGAGCCCAAATTTACCATAAAAAGGTACGTCACTAACTAACCTAAGCTGGGTTAGGTTC
Organism: Halocaridina rubra; assembly: GCA_037179515.1. NCBI lineage: Eukaryota > Metazoa > Arthropoda > Malacostraca > Decapoda > Atyidae > Halocaridina > Halocaridina rubra. Next base: position 56,622 of record JAXCGZ010005882.1, on the reverse strand, counting down.
GGCTAGTTAGTTACTCAGGTACCTTAATTGAGTAAATTTGGGGGTTTATACAGCAGTGTGGCTCACTTGCAAATTGGCTGCGACGGTAGCGTCTCGGGTGTTTCTAACTTTTAATAATCGACTATAAATTTATTTATGTGATTTTAACCAAAGCAAGTGAGTAAAATGAATTTTAGACATATATATAAAGGAAATACTTTTTGACAAGGCACACATAATGTTATAATAGGGTGCATAAAACGAATCTTAACCCCAAGTCTGTGATATCATAAAATGGGTAGTTTACAGTTTAGCGGGCCATGCTGCTCAACGACCTCATCCCTCCACTCAGGTAAGTAGTTCGACTGAAGGTTAGGTAAGTATTTTTAGTAAGGATAGTAAGATGGGGGGTCCCAGGGGGAGGTAAGTATTTTTAGTAGGGATAGTAAGATGGGGGGTCCCAGGGGGGCGAAGCCCCCCTGGTTAAGAGGATAGGTGAGTATTTTTAGTTAGAATAGTAAAAAATTGTTTCGTATGCCTATTTTTCACTACTTTTGTTGTGTGTTCATCCACCAGTTCTCTAGTCGGAGCCTATCGCCATCTATTGGTAGGTTTTGAATACTGGTATGGCCCGCTAAACTGTAGGTGTTTCCATACAATATATGCAACACAAATAACTGACTGAGCCGGGATTTTAAGCTACACCCTACTTACTGGACTTCTGGAGCCAGGGTCCTAGTTAAGGAACACACAAGCATGCAAACTTTAGAGCTTGAAAAAATATGGGGCTGTGATGCGACTAGTGGATTTTTAATTAATAAATTTTGAGTACGTTGAAACTTGCCGTACTTTTCCTTGCGAATATTATCCTAAAACAATGAACAAAGAGTGGTTAATGGGAGGCAAAAAGAATCACAGGCATGAGCCTCTTCAGTAACGGAGGAGAGGGTCACACAGTTATTTTGCAGAGTTTATTTTCCTTAATACACAGAAGTAGCAGCCTGGGTCAGACCTAATTCCCGTATGAAAGTTAGATAGTGTGAGCTTGATCCATCCTTTCGGGTTTGGTTGAAGCTTATATTTTTTTTTCCTTATAAACCTTGCCATTGTATCTCGAGGCATTAAAAGATAAATAACCATTGAAGATTCATGGTCTCCACACAATATATATTTGCTTAACAAAAATCGCAAGTTTAAAATGAAATTTCTTACTTTTGAATGCCCAAAAATAACATTTTAATATCACTCTGCCAATTGGGTAGCCCCAACCCCAGGAGACAGAGAATTAGGAAGTATTTTAAACGGGACTCCTTTCTCTAGCATTTTTTTTTCTCTATTCGTTTGGTGTGTATATAACCTAACCCCTCCTGTTCCACGAGTCTTTTAGAATCGTCTCATTCCATGAATATGATAAGAGGCCGATCGACACACGTCAAATTTGGAATGAGAGAACTGAAAACGTCACCCCAAGAAGGTTTCCATTGACTGCTACGAGTATAATCAAGGTAGTGTGTATTCTATTTAATATCTATGCGGTATACTGGTATAAATAGTGTCATTCGCATTCAAATAAAATGCCTGAAAACTAAATATACTTACTCCAACCAAATGGCTGTAGTAAATTAGAAAAGATTCCAACTCCTACACTGAATACCAAATTGTTCATCGGACTACACGATGAATATCACGACAAAACACCAAAAATAATTTAAAATTGAGTTGTCATTAGACTCACCTTTCAACTTATCTCGCTCTAAATGAATGTGGACGATCAATGATGGCTTTTTATATTACGTACAAACGTACATACTCAAAGAATATACGATTTCGCACTCCCACACTCACTCACTGGCGTAATTCCGCCAGACGCTTAACTCTCAGCTGGCAATTCCGCGCATGCGTACTAACGCATTAGAATTTGCGATTGTTATAATGAAAAAGAAACTTTTATTTCACCAAAACTACAAATCTTCTATCTAAAATGAATTTGGAATTAAAAAAAAAATAAGCAAAAATATTTAAAGCATTCTAGAGACTCGTAGTTACTCAGCATTCATTTTAGTTTCAAGTATTTTCACAGCTCGTGTTTCATTCTTCGAATATTATGACAATTATTATAATTATTACTGTTATTTGTATCCATTATTTTTAGTTATTACTTTATTCTTATTGCCATAATAATTAAAATCTAACTTATTATTACTATGCTCACTACTATAGCTGCTTTTATTATGATGTTTGAAGTACTATTATCCCTCGTTTTACCTAACATTATTTCTATCCTCATTATTCTAGCTATTACTCTCGTTGTCATTATCATTATTCTTTTCATTATTATTCTAATTTACTTTAATCCTTCTATAATTTCATATTTTCTTTCAGTATTCCCTTCTTTACTGCACCACTGCTTTTCCTTTTCCTAAAATAAATAAATAAATATATCTGTATAGACCATGAGAGTGATTTACCCTTCTTCTTCACTCATCCTGTAGAGACGCACCTAAGCACGAGGATTTTCCTCTCTCTCTCTATTTCATTTTCATGCTTTTCCCTAAATTCTTCCCGGTCTATTCCCCTCTTCCTCAGAGATGACACCCTGCATTGGGCAAAGGGAGGGCAGTGAGAGGGGTCTCGAAGCCGTCATAGTCGTGCCTTGATCCTCGAAGTCAGAGGGTGTACAGCTACACGAATTTTGACAGTTGTGTTGCTACGGTGCCTATATAAAAGTGCAAATTCAGCCCCCATACCAGTGAAATTACACTCGTTTTCCACAGGTTCCTCTCTCTCTCTCTCTCTCTCTCTCTCTCTCTCTCTCTCTCTCTCTCTATCTATCTATCTATCTATCTATCTATCTATCTATCTATATATATATATATATATATATATATATATATATATATATATATATATATATATATATATATATATATATATATATATATATATATATATATATATATATATATATATTTATATATATATATATATATATATATATATATATATATATATATATATATATATATATATATATATATATGCGAGTGTGTGTGTGTGTGGATTACCTAATTGTGACTACCTAATTGTGTTTACGGGAAAGAGCCCAAAGCTCGTATCTTCCCGTCTCCTGATCGCTTCCATTTTATACTTAGTGATACTTATCATACCTGTCCTTAAAACTATTGATTGAGATAGCATTAACTACCTCCTCGCTCATCGAATTCCAATTATCAACTACTCTTACACTGAAAAAGTGTTTCCTTACATCTTGCAAAGAAGTTTTCTTGAGAAGCTTCAAACTATGACCTCTAGTTCTAGAGCCTGCCATATCAAAATATCGATCCCTATGCACTCTATCATAACCATGAAGGAATTTAAAGACTGTCACCATATCCCCCCCTCAATCTTCTAGCATCGAGTGATGGTAAGTCTAATTCCCTCACCCTCTCATCATAACTGAGATTGTGTATTTCTGGCACCAGTTTCGTGGCATGTCTTTGAACTTTTTCAAGCTTAGCTCTGTGCTTTTTCAAGTGCGGATTCCAAAAGGGGGCTGCATATTCGAGTGTTGGCCTCACATAGGTTACATAAATATTTCTGAACATTTCCTTGTCCGTGTGCCTGAAGGCTACCCTTACATTTGATAAGAATGCATATGCTGCCCTTACTATGCCATTTATATGTATTTCTGGAGACAAATCTGCCAGTATGTTTACTCCTAGATCTCTCTCATTTTCGTCTCTTGAAGTTGTACTCCAGCCACCGAGTAGTCAAGCTTGGGCCTTCTTGCACTTGTACCCATTCTCATTACCTTACATTTTGAAGCATTGAATTTCATTAGCCACTTTTCTGACCACTCATGCAGACTATTTAGATCTTCCTGAAGTTCTCTACCATTGTTCTCGTTTCTTACTCTCTTCACAATCTTTGCATCATCTGCAAACATATTCATGAATGAATTTACAGACTCTGGTAGGCCATATACATATACAAGGAACAAAAGTGGCCCTAAGACTGAACCCTGTGGAACTCCATTACTAACTCTTCTCCATTCAGACACTGAGTGTCTTACTCTAACTCTCTGTTTCCTTCCTTCTAAGTAAATTTTTATCCATTCCAAGACATTTCCACCTATTCTAGCCATTGCTTGCAGCTTCTTAATAGGTCTCCCATGTGGAAGAGTGTCAAGCATTTTCTGGAAGTCTAGGAATATGCAATCTGCCCAGCCCTCTCTTTCCTGTAAGATTCGGCTTACCTCATCATAAAATTCTAATAAGTATGTTACTGTTGATCTACCTTCTCTGAAGCCATGTTGCCTCACTGACATAAAGTTGAAGGATTCCAAGTGAAGAGAGATATGTTTCCTTAGTACTTTCTCCATAACTTTGCAAACTATGCTGGTCACGGAAACTGGTCTATAGTTCAGAGCCGTATCCCTCCTTCCCTTTTTGAAGATAGGTATCACATTTGCTTGTATCCAGCATCTTGGAATCTCCCCTGACCTTTTAAATATGATACTTAGTGCCACTGATATTGAGTTTGCGCATTTTTTAAGTACATGAGGGGATATGTCATCAGGACCTGTAGCTTTATGAACATCTAACTCCATCAGCACCTTGCATACCTCTGTGGCTGTAAGGTTAATGTTCTCTAATACCGGCCCTTGAGCTTCTATCTCTGCAGTCTGAGGGGGTGGGGTATTTTCTACTGTAAATACTGACTGAAACTCCTTGTTCAATTCTTTGCAGATCTCTTCATCCGTCTCAGTGATGCTTCCATCCGCTCTCTTAAGCCTTAAAACCTGTTCTTTTACCTTCAGTTTTCCTCTGATAAAGCTGTGGAAAAGCTTGGGATTTTCTTTAGCCTTCCTGGTGATGTCCCTCTCATAGTCTCTCTCTGCCTCTCTTCTTTTACTTAGGTAGTCATTTCTTGCTCTTTTGTAGGTTTGCCATGCATTTATGTGTTTTCTCCTCCTATACCTTTTCCAGCATTTGTCTCTCCACTCTTTTTTTCTTTTTTAGTCTTGCTTTGGTTATTTACAATTCTTATTTTATCTTTGTATACATTTGCAGATAGAGGTTCGTTCTCCTGCATCCTCCTCCTCTTCTACCACATAAGTTACTTGCTCACTGCCACCATGCATGTCCCAGTGTACTGTATAACTGTTGCCCACTGCATAATAGAGTAAAGTATAGTAATGTATGTTAATTTGTAGCTGTAAAGTGAATATGAATATCTTTTGTATACTCTTAAAAATAGATACAGGGCTTTCAGCTTTGCTATGTAGTAATATGTTTTTTACTTATCTTATATCTTTGGCATGGTGTGTCTATGTAAGGTTTGGAACGTATCTATGCCCTTTATCATTGTTTCCTATGGAAAATAACATGTTTTTTCACGCGATTTTCCATTTACCCAACACTTCTGAGAACCCATCTAGGCGTTATTCTGAGAACTAGGTGTATATTCGCGAAATTCGAATTTTTTTATCATTATTTTTTGGGGGCGTTATTGCAATTTCATGTATAAAAAAATCGCGCATAAAAGGAGCAAGGTGTATATATATATATATATATATATATATATATATATATATATATATATATATATATATATATATATATATATATATATATATATATATATATATTCTTCTTTTTTTACACGTTGAGATTGCGCAAATTTGGAATAATGTGTGTCCACAATAATAATAATTCAAATTAAAAGAATATTGCAACCTTGGTGAGTGTAAATTTTCCCTCTTCTCCTCCTCCCTCTCCTAATGCTAAAGTCAACTGCTCAAAGCCACCACACACCTGTTGTCTACCGTAAATAGGGTGAGTTAAAATGTTTTTTTTTGCTTATCTGTATATCTTTAATACTGTATTTGTTTACTTTTAGCTTACATATGTATTTCAAATTTCTTATGTACTTGTAGTGTTTAACTATCTTATTTATTTGGTATAGTGTGTTTATACAAAAACGTGGTACAGCAAAAGATAGTGAAAATGCTCCAGGTCCAGAAAGAGTAAGAATGTCTATAAACCTTGAGAAAAAAACTGCAAGTGTTGGCCCGTTATGACCTTGGTGAGAGTACAGCTCTCCAATTTCCCCTTCCTCTGCTACTGCTTAAGTCAACTGCTCAAGGTCAGCACACACCTGTTGTCCACTGTATATAGAGTGAGTTAATTAGTTTATTTTATTATTTATCTGTATATCTTTAATACTGTATTGTTTATTTTTGGCTTCATATATACGTATTTCAGCTTGCTTATGTACTTGTAAAATGTGTTTAACTAGCTTATTTCTTTGGCCTAGTGTGTTTATACACGCTTGTGGAACGTAACCATACCTATTAACATTACACCTTATGGAAATAAGTGTAAGCATGGTGAAGATTAACTCAGATCAGTTGCTAACCAAGTCCATGATATGGATCTAAATGGGTGGAAGTTCCATCATTCTACAAGACCAAGTCATTGTCATCTATGTACTGTTCCACCACACTTCCTCGGCAATCAGTGGGAGAACTGCCCCAGACTATATTTCTAACATTGAAATCACCATTTAGATGTATGATGTATCTACTTTCTCGGCAATATGTTGTAAGTCTGCTACATTTAAGGGTCCTCTGATTGTCTTCAGGCTAGGCTGTATATAAATGGAGCAGATGGAAAAACTTATCCATTCCTCTATCATAACAGCAGTAGCCTGAAGACTTGTATCAGTGTCAAGAGCATGATGATAGATTGATTTATGGAGGACAATAACAGTTCCTCCTGTTGGTATATTACCTGGATTGTGATGAGATAAGTAAATGATATAGTTCAATCCTGGCTGAAACAAGTAATCGCCCAGCAATGCTTCTTGTAAACATGTCACCTGAATATTTTGATCTCTCAATAAAGTCTTAAAGAATACATTATTTGCTCTTAGACCTAAACAGTTCCACAATTTGATGGCCCTAACTCCTGAAATTTTTGCCATCCAAGAAATATCAGAGTCAATCTTCAGTATCTGACTTGACCCTGGTTGCAGCTGCTCTCTGGACCCGTTCTGTTTGGTCTTTATTGATTTCGCTGTCGAGATCTTTTCTCTTCCATCTTTCCCCATATCACTTTCAAAGTGATTGCTTGTGAGGAATAGTGTATTAGGAGAAACATCCTTGTCAAAGGGCGTGGATGAATCCTGGCTTCCAGGAGGATTAATATCAACCAGTATTTCTTCGGAGCTAGAAAGTATCCAAAAGCTTATGGTTGACATTAATTTTTGATTACTTTTAAGAGTCTTGCTTGGAGGCAAGCCCCTAATTGAATCAAGGGCCTAAAATTTTGAAGAAAAAGAAAATATCTCCTGGTGATTGGGAGAAATAGCGATGGTTTAACAGAGCCATCAGCATCAGAAGGAAAGGTGCTTTTGCTGCACCTGAAGGCTTAGTGTTTCTTCCCACACCTAAGGGCTAATCTACGGTACTTCTGAAAGTATTTGAAGAGGTTTTCTTTGCTGATGAAAGTAAAGGTGATTTTACTTTGACAGAATATGCAACTCTAGGTTGCATATTTCTCTGTCTGAGCATATAATTGCTCTACTAATGCTTATATGTTCAGATTCTGAAAGAAAAGTGCTTCAGCCTAAAACTCTCGTCCCTTAGATCTGTCACTCCATTTTGAATGGAAATCGTGTATAAGTCCATATCAATCATCATCCCTTGAGCATCTTTTCATCTACATTTCACTATTCATATGCATGATGTCACTCATTCGCCTTCATAACCATTTTGGAAAGTAATTTACATTTCTCTTCAGCTTGAGTTACAATGCTTTGTGCTACTTCACTTGTTGTCTCAGTCCTGTCAAATTTTTGTTCTCTCATTCAACAAAATATGGTACAATAACACTTTCCTACCTCAAATACCATGAGTTCTGCTTTTCTAAGAATTGTAACATATCTTACATACTGGCATCTTTTGTTAATAGTATTAGATATGATGCTTTAACATGTAAAAAAAAAAGCAGATGATAATTAGCAATAATATTCACATAAGACAATGTCTACTTACAACAGAATTGGAAATAGATGGAATAAATAAGATATTCATTTCAGAACTGCACTTCCATTTATTTCTCATGTTTTTACAAGTTGAATATCTTACAAACATAAGCCAACTTCATTATGAAGATAATCAGCTGTAAGCTTCACAGCAAAAGATAACAGAATGAATTGCTGTAGAATACTTGTCACCTCTACATCATAAATTTCTCAGGGTTTTCAGCGAGCATTTGAGCAGACGTTTTTGCATCCATAAAGAGATCTGCTGCTTCTCTTACGTCCTCAGCTGAGACAGAGTCATTTCCATTTTGTTGGGCCATTACATTGGAAGGTGTTAAAAGTCTCACAGCATATCTATGGAGAGATAATTAAGTAATATCAGTCTTGGCTAATTATATCAAACAAATCTCAATTCTCCTGATGATAAGCATACAAAATACTGTAATATTCTTAAGACCATTTTTCCACTATAAAAGAACAATACAGCAGAAGTAACATATATTAATATCAATTAATCTATGAAAACCAGGTTTAAGCACTATACATACTTCTATATAGAGGATAAACCGGAGTGACTCATTATTTTTCCGCACTAACATTTTTTTCAGTCTAAATATCAGTATTTCTAGTGGTAGGCATAGATTACTTCCATATCCATGTTCCATAGAGGTCATAGAACCATTTCAAAGGAATAAGGGAGTGAAGGACAAGAAAGAATCTGATATTTAAATTTAGTCTTTGCAACAAAACAGCAGACTGAAGGGGTACAGATACAGCTGGATATAGCATCATAAGAAACGCCTCTTTATATTCAATAGAGTACTGAAAAATAATAAAATTCAACTAAGTTTAAAGTTCAGGATTCATTCTACAGAGAATTTAACACAGTAAGGAACATACAGATGGAATTCTCAAGTCACAAATCACTTAATGAGATTTTATCTTTTCTTCTTCATGCTTACCATACATTAAAGAAAATGAAATAAATAAAAATAATCAGAGCAAATATGACAATAGCCTATGGGATGTGACTTTCAATTTTTTCCGAACTTCTGGGGTTTGCCTAACCAAAGTTATCATTCTTTAGATTTGTGCAGATTACAAGAGAAATGGGGTAGAGGTTGTTTCATCAATACATCATAGCCTGTTCCTTACAATAAGGTCCATACTTGCATAGAAACCAAAGTAACAACCACGCTATAGCCTTAGCCAAGTGACCTTCTATAATTTACAGGCCAGGTCCATTTATTATGCAAATGTCCAACAGCTCGGTGCAAAGACCAACTATTAGGAAATCCTTGCTTGAATCTGCTGAACTCAGACCCTAGATTAGGCAGAGATATATTGAAACAAAAATCTGTATATCGACATGCTTTGTTTAACATGAGCCAATCCATACCAAGGATTGGGAGGTGGGGTAGATATTACACCATTAGGTGGGAGAGATGAGGGTTAGACCACTAGTATACTGTTCTATGGTTTAGGCTCCCGACGAGCTAAAACGTAATTCCATCTCCACATTTCCCCCAATGAGTCACACCCACCATTTCCATATAAATGTACACACTGTCAGATTGGGCATACTAGCTACTTCAGCTTCAGCCTTATACCCATTTATGTTTGCTACAGTCTTTTAGGGGATCAAATTTTAATCACTTCTATGATCAAGGACATATCTGAGGTCAGACAGTGGATGTAAAGTTGCTAAGCAACGTGTGGCCATACACATACAAGCTTATGTGTATCTATATGCTCTATTTCCTTAAAAAATATGTGGGAGAAATCAGGGTATTAGGAAGCTCTGCTGATCCCGTTCTCTCACTGTAATTGTAGCCACCAAGCAGGTTTAATCTAGACATCTTTTTAAAATATTACAATAAAAAAAAGGAACGTTGATTATCAAATAAAACAAAACTATATAGCAACTTACCTTAAAGACGCTTTCTCAGCAATTGCACTTAATTCTTGCATAGCTTCATTGTCAATTTTTATACCTTCTGTATGTGATCGAATTTTGATAATCTGGGTTACCTCTTCTAGTATGTAGGGCTTCATTCTTACAATAATTAAACGATCCAAGAGATCACGAGGAATTCCATGCGGGGACACAATATCTTCAGTTCCTCTGAAATATCACAAAAATAGTATTATTAATAGTGATGATATAATGCTATCTATAAAAAAAAAAAAAAAAAAAAAAAATACTTTGCAGACTCATTCTATAATTTAATCTTTTCCATGAGGCAACTCAATTTGCGAAATTTTGACCAATGCTGATATTCACTTGATGAAAACACTAAAAAATAATACGTATATACCATGAGCTAAGGCTCATGCAGAAAATATTAACATTATATATTTAGCGTTGACAATAATTTGATCTTTTACACAATATATGGCGTGCAAAAGTGTGACTGAAGAAATGCATAAAATTACTTATATACAGCATGAGTATTTTTTGTCATTATAAAAATTTCATTCTTTCATTGTGGAAACCCTACTGACCTGAGTGAAGAAGCCAATATAAGAGGAAAAAACTGATAGCAGTACAATGAAAACTTTGGTAATAATACTTCATAAAAAATTCTACTAATTATGAAACAAACTTTGGGGCCCTTTATCATATCATATCATCAAAAGAAACTTCCAAACATCAGCTAAGGTACAAATAAAAGAGGATTTAAGTAAGAAAATCTGATAAATAAATGCTTAAAGAAAAGCATGTTGTAATATGCCAAATGCACGTAATACTATTTCAGATATATATATATATATATATATATATATATATATATATATATATATATATATATATATATATATATATATATATATACAGTAATCCCTTGCTATTTCGCGGTCCACCTATCGCGAATTCAGTGCATCGCGGATTAAAAAAAAAAAAAAAAAAAAAAAAATATTGTGACACCAGAACGGGCCAAAAATGAAAAAAATAAAACAGCCTTTATCAGGCTGTAAAGACGAACAGAGATGGAGAGTGTAATGACCTGTCAGATGTGAAGGGATTATAAAAGATGTGTAATAAATATCCAGTTCTCTGCTGGGTTTTAATATACCTCTGCATTACTTTCATGATGTCTATTCCAATAATTCTCCTTAGATCTTATTATTATTATTATTATTGTTATTATTATTATTATTATTGGAGACAATAATTTTCCTTTGCTGAAGTTTGTGGAGATAATTATCATTATTATTATTATTGTTATTATTCTTATTATTATTAAGGGCTCATTATTGTTTGTACATCTGTTGGTTTATTTGCTTTAATAACTGTGCACAGTGCCCCTCCCTAGTTGGCTGGGACAAAGAGAGTGTGGGGGGTTGGGTAGAATAGAATGTTCGCGAGAGAGAGAGAGAGAGAGAGAGAGAGAGAGAGAGAGAGAGAGAGAGAGAGGAGAGAGAGAGAGAGAGAGAGAGAGAGAGAGAGAGAGAGAGAGAGAGAGAGAGAGAGAGAGAGAGAGAGAGAGAGAGAAATATTTAATTAACTCTTGTTCATTCAACCAAAACTACATTATTTATTGTAAAAATAATGGTTTAATTATAAATTCGTAATAATAATAATAATCTCCA
>JAXCGZ010005882.1:17500-40000 GCA_037179515.1 Halocaridina rubra | reverse complement strand
ATTTCGCATTTTTTTTACTATTATTTTTTGGAGGCGTTATTCCAATTTCACGGATTTTACACACGTAAAAAGCGAACTGAGTGTATACTGTACAGGTACTATTTACAGATTTGTACTATACAGTAACACAGTACAGGTATTGTAGTGTAATATAGTACAGATATTTTAATGTATATGTGTTTCTTTATTATACTGTACAGAACATGTATACTGTACAGTACCTGTATATTATGTTAATTTTAAAGTTTAGGAATAGTATTAAGACTGGTTTTAGTATATTTTAAGAGCCACTAGGAATATAGGGCCCCCCCTTAAAAAAGATAATTTTTTTTTTTAAGGGGGACCCAAGTTCGAATCTAAAGTGAGTTCCAACTTACGTCAATTTTCGACTTAAGTCAGCTGTCAGGAACGGAACTCTGACGTTATATGAGGACTCCCTGTATACAAACGCACACACACACACACACATATATATATATATACATATATATATATATATATATATATATATATATATATATATATATATATATATATATATATATATATATATATATATATATATATATATATATATATATATATATATATATATATATATACTGTACATATATATATGACAGGATTCCATACCTGAAAAGTATAGTGATCCAATTTTCATCGTAAATCAGAACACACCTGACTACAAACCTAGGTCCCCCACCTATGCTTAAACCTCAAAAGCAAGAGGCACGAGCTATGGCAGTGACATTTTCCCTTTTCCACAGCATTTCACTATAATCACTTTATTTTCCAAAGATATAGCAATGTGCTTAGAGGCACCAGCACTAGCAGTATGCAATTTGTTAGGAGACATGGGGACAAATTAAGCCAAAATTTCAATGGGAAAACGCTACAAATAACGCATGCACACACATGAGCTTTAATAATCAGGCAAGAACTAGTGCTGTCATATGACAATAAAAATAAATATAAAATAAAAGTAAAAATCAGTGATTTGCCTGCAATGCAAAATGTGATTCTCAAGATCGTTAGAAAGAGCTAATAAAAACCAAGAAATCGCTGGCTGAGAGTATGGTACAACAGCATGTTCCTGTTGACACAAATATTCTACATAAAATGTTGCAGAGCCTATACTAAAAGTACAGTAAGTCTTAAGTAGAGCAAGCTGAAGGAGTTTTAAGATAGGGAACAATAGCTTTATAGCACTGTAAAGGATCAAAACCTGAAGAACCTCAATATCAAGTGAGAATCGTCATTAGCTGATTTGGATGCAGTGGTGAAGTTACCAGAATACCTTAAAAAAAGCATTTTAAGAAAAAGGCTACCTTCCAGAGCAAGTCATCAGCTGTGATGAAATGGGCATGTTCTAGAAGAAATTTCGTATTACAAGTATAGGTAGAACCTCAAATTATCACGATGTGACTGTACAACATATAAAACACCTTTTAAACCTTTAAAGTAACAATTAAATAAAGAAAAGTGCATTGAAAGATGGTGAAATACAGAAATAAAAAAGAGAACTCAGGAATGATCTGTCAATACAGGTTATTGTGCAGAGAATAAAATATTTTATATTGGTAATTTCATTTAATTATAAAATGAAATTTTACTAAGACTAGTTTTATATACAAGGTTACTGCAAAATAAACAAAGAATAAACAGGTGCTACAAAGACGTAAAGAAATACAGTGCTCCCTCATTTATCGCGGGGGTTAGGTTCCGGGACCCGCCACGATAGGTGAAAAGCTGCGAAGTAGGAGCACCATATAATATATATATATATATATATATATATATATATATATATATATATATATATATATATATATATATATATATATATATATATATATACTATATATATATATATATATATATATATATATATATATATATATATATATATATATATATATATATATATATATATATATATATATATATATATATATATATATATATATACTGTATATCTATATATATATATATATATATATATATATATATATATATATATATATATATATATATATATATATATATATACTGTATATCTATATATATATATATATATATATATATATATATATATATATATATATATATATATATAAATTTATTGAAAAAAAAAAAAAAAAAAAAAAAAAAAAAAAAAAAAAAAAAAAAGGCTTTATCGGGCCTGGGCATGAAGAATTCATAAAGTAAAGAGAAACAGAGATGGAGAGTGTTGTGACTTGTCATATGTGAAGGGATTATAAAAGATGTGTAATGAATATCTAATTCTCTGCTGGGTTTTAATATACCTCTGCATTACTTGCATGATGTCTATTCCAAAAATTCTCCTTAGATCTTATTATTAGTATTATTGGCGACAATGATTTTCCTTTGATGATGATTGTGGAGATTATGATTATTATTACTATTATTGTTATTATTATTATTACGAATTTGTCATTATACCATTATTTTTACAATAAATAATGTAGTTTTGGTTGAATGAACAAGAGTTAATTAAAGATGTGTCTCTCTCTCTCTGTCAACGTCTTTCCCCATTTATTGTTGTTATCTTTCATTTCCTCTTTCTCATATTTATTATAGGTATTTTACATTTATCTTTACCTTTACTGTATAAACCCTCCCTGCACTGTTAACAAACCACCCTTTACTTTATTAATAACAGCGCACAAGCTTAAATTTATATGAACGTGATATTATGAAGATTGAAAAAAGCATTAAGAACAATCAGCAAACAAACTTTCGATATAATATCGTCAAGGATAATAGCATGTAGAGAATATGTATATTTCATTTACGTTTCCCATGTACAGTACGATATACGTTTTCTTTGAACGAATTGTACACGTTTTCTTTCTCTCTCAGCTGACACTATTTACATTAAGATTTCGTGCAGATAGAATAACATTTAGAACCAAGGAATATTAATAATACTATAATCTTGAAAATTAGATAAACCCCAGGGTGAGTAAATAAATATTTTATGAGTAAGATATTGTGCCTGAATAAGCATCAGCTGATACGGAGGCAAACAAATATTAATTTCCATTTCTGAACAATGGTTATCCTTCTAAGATTAAAAGTGACTAACAAACATGTATTTCCATTTTTGAACAATGGTTATTCTTCTAAGATTAAAAGTGACTTATAAGTAGACATTATAATTATTATTATTATTATTATATAGAAAATTAGAGAGGTACACTAAAAAAAAGTTTGTTTCATCTTTGCATAAAGAGATAATTGAGTACTAACTAAGCACCGTGGCTCAAGCGGTAGCGTCCGCGACTCTGAAGCGTCAGGTCGAGGATTACATCTGCCAAAACAAGTCCTTCGCAAAAATGGCAATCGTCCTAGCCCTTAGTAGAAAATGGAATCTGTGACTTAAAACCGGAAAAAGCAAAGGATACTAGATAATAAACTAAGACAGCTAGATAGACAGAGAGACAAATATACAGAGATGAACAAAGGAAGATATAAAAAAATAAAAGAAGAAAGAAGAAAGAGGAACTGTAAACAGTTATTAAAGTAAATAAACCAAAAGACGTACAAACAATGATGAGCCCTTAATAACAATAATAATAATAATAATAACAACAATATTAGTAACAAAAATAATAATAATCTCCACAATCATCATCAAAGGAAAATTATTGTCGCCAATAATAATAAGATCTAAGGAGAATTTTTGGAATAGACATCATGAAAGTAATGCAGAGGTGTATTAAAACCCAGCAAAGAATTGGATATTCATTACACATCTTTTATAATCCCTTCACATCTGACAGGTCATTATACTGTCCATCTCTGTTTTTCTTTACTTTATGTATTCTTCGTGCCCTGGCCCGATAAAGGCTGTTTTATTTTATTATTTTTTGGCCCGTCCTGGTGTCACAATGCTTTTTATATATATATATATATATATATATATATATATATATATATATATATATATATATATATATATATATATATATATATATATATATATATACCTAAAACTCTCACCCCCCAAAAATACACGATGCACTGAATTCGCGATAGGTGAACAGCGATATAGTGAGGGTTCACTGTAAAAGTATATAAAACTTATAAAAGTAAACGGAGAAAAAAAAAGCAATAAAAATTATTATAATATTACTGTTCCTGTTTTACGTCACGGACTCCCTTTTCTACTAAGGGCTAGGACGGTTGCCTTCTTGCAACGGACTTGATTTGGCAGATGTAATCGTTACCCTGAGTGCATGCCCTTGCCAACCTCAGACCGTGTTGGGGAGAGAACCCTCGACCTGATGCCTCAAAGTCGCGGACACTACCGCTTGAGCCATGGTGACTACTTATACTATTACTAAAATCGCATATCAAATTTAAGAAATAAATGAAGAATACTTACTAAACAATGAAATAAAAAAAATGTCTTAACGAGGAGAGGGAAAGAGATAAAGAGAAAACTAAACACTAAGATATGAAAATCTACCAATATACAGAGGGTTACTTGTATAGTGTAACATAATATATATATTTTATCAAAGAATAACATTATTTCACAAAGAAAACTTTTATTACTAATGAGAAAGAATAAATGTGTGCTATAGAGGTAAAAAAAAGACCTAACAATCTGAATTAAAGATGAGATACTGTTCCTGCTCGCTTCACTATGGTACATATCTACCATTTTCCTATTGATGTAATGCCTCAAATTAAGACTGATCCACCTTCGATCAGTAAACTGGGACCAAACCAATTATAAGACATTAGGATGCCAAGAAGGGATTTCATGCCTGAGAGGATTCTTACTCTGGTGATGTGGCAATGAAACAGATCCTATGATAAGGTTAGGCCTAGAGTAAAGAGCAAAAAATCCATATATACTTAAAACTAAAGGTAAAAATCTGTTGGTCGTGTTCTGGGTAACACACTGAAAAGGCTTACGTGGCTATCCTTTTGTTTGTCAAATGGTCCCAACAATGCTTTAGTTAAAGGGGCTGCCATCCAAGAACCTCATTAACCTTGACATTGCTAATGGCTACCCCAAACTGCTAATGTACGAGAACAAATAGACATTGAGGAGCTGTTCCAGCCTCAAACCGCAATGTTACTGCTGTAGCCACTTAATCACGGCATCATTAATTGCATAATGTAATGTACAAATGCCATACCTTTGTCAATATATCTGCGACATTTGATGCTAAAGAACTACTGCATCATGAAGCGCTTCACAACTATGAGTTTTTGCCGAGTATGTTGATGCCCCAAAGCCCAAAACAGTCAACATATGCGGGAAGGCATTATGGATTTAGGAAGTCAATTGCTTCAAGGGCCTCCCAGCAAACGATGGTGATGAGCAGAATTTGTAGGCTACCAGTGATGTTTGCGAGGTAGGCCTCTCGGGCATGACTGAAGAAGATATCAAAAAACATATCAAAAAGCACACAGTAAGTCTTACTAGTGAGACCTGGAGAAACTTGCATTTGTCAACAGGAGTGGACTAAAAAGCTGAAGAAAAACAATCCCATCGATTAGTGAGGTTTAAAGGATCTAATCAAGGGATACAACCCTTTTAAGGAATGAAGCTCATGTATCACCCATGGGATCACAGCTGAAATAGAACCACTGCAACAGTTGTCTAATGAAGACAAGAGAAAGTAGCAGCAGCTACCTATATTTTTTCCAGGAAAGCAGTTCCTTCCTCTTGCACGAAAATCATTAGCCACTGACCTCCACAGCACCCAACTTTATGCCACCTCTAATATGCCAAAATTTTTCGGAGCAATATGAAGTGGATGATCCTTTGGGCATCTTGGCTCAAATTAGTCTCATCACTAATCTACATTGCCACTAATCTTGTCACTTCATCCCACCAGCACTGTAGGCATCTTTATTGACATCATTAATATTTTCAAGATTATCACAGGCTATGAAATATACCTTGGTAAAGAAAAACGGTGGTGTAGGTAAAAGCCAACATAGACTTTAAGAGAGAGATGAGTGTGCGCTTGACATGGAATTAATGAGACAGAATAAATGATTGAGAGTAAATACTGTTATAATTATTTTGGAGATTTATCATTGTAATTATGTTCATTATATTTTTACATATGTTCTAATGTGAAGCAAGCACACTCAAGTAAACATTGATTCTGTATCTCGATAAATTTGTTTACTGCATGTTATATATTATGTAACATCTAATGTACTGTCTTGGCAAATAATCTAAACTGCATTTCATACTGTTAGAATACAATAAGGTAATCTTGGTATGACTCTACATATAAGATATAAAACTTGAAATATACACAAATTAATAGCACTTTCTTTATGCTTTTTTTCTGCTTGTTTACATATAAAGGTGTAATAATGTGCTTATAGCTACACTGTTCAAGTACAGAGCTTTTAACTTAACCATAGTAGAAATATAATGCCAGAGGAATGGAGAGGAAGCTTAATCATCCCAATCTATAAAGGGAAGGGAGACATAGGAGTGTGGAAACTATAGAGGTATAAATTTGTTAAGTTATACTATGAAGATATGGGAGAAGATCATGGAGAGAAGACTCAGAGAGGTAACGACAGTTTGGCTTCATGCCTGGAAGAGGGATAGTGGATGCCATATTTGCCTTGAGACAAATGATGGAAAAGCATAGGGAGAAACAGAAAGGACTGCATATGGTCTTTATTGACCTGGAAAAGGCATATGATCGAGTACCACGCCAAGAGGTGTGGAGGTGTATTAGAGAAAAGGGAGTCCCCGAGAAATATGTAAGAATCATCCAAGATATGTATGAGAGGGCAGAGGCAAATGTTAAGAGTAGTATGGGCTTGACGAAAAGTCTCTCAGTAAATGTTGGTTTGGATCAAGGGTCTGCTTTGAGTCCATATCTATTTGATCTGGTCTTAGATGTAGTAACCCAGGGTATTAGAGATCAGTCACCATGGTGTATACTCTTTGCAGATGACATTGTACTGTGTAGCAACAGACGATAGGTAGTGGAGGAGAAGCTTCAGGAGTGGTGAAGAGTGATGGAGGGTAGAGGACTGAAAATCAGCAGGAAGAGAGATGATGAGGATGGGGAGGTCAATTTGCAGGGGAAGGTGTTGAAAAGAGTTGAAAAGTTCAAGTATTTGGGATCAACAGTAGCAGAGGATGGTGACCTAGAGTCAGAAATAACCCACAGAATACAAGTGGGATGGAAGAACTGGAAGAAAGTGTCTGGGGTGCTGTGCGACAGGAGAATAGGGATTAAGTTGAGGGGTAAAGTGCATAAGACAGTTGTGAGACCTGCAATGATGTATGGAGCAGAGACATGGGCAATAAAGAAGACAAAAGAGAAAAAACTGGATGTGGCAGAGATGAGGATGTTGAGATGGATGTGTGGGGTGACAAGAAGCGATAAAGATCAGAAACGAGGTAATTAGAGGTACCTCAAAAGTTAGAGAAATATCAGATACGATACAAGAAAGTAGACTAAAATGGTATGGTCATGTCGTTAGGAGGGATGAACAGTATGTTGGGAGGAGGGTGATGGAAATGGATATACAGGGTAGGAGAAGGAGAGGGAGACCAAAGCGTAGGTGGATGGATTGCATCATTGACGACCTGAGGTCTAAAGGTTTGTTGGGTGATGAGGTATGGGACAGAAACAAATGGAGAAAACTGGCCAGAAACATCGACCCCACATAAAAGTGGGAAAAGATGTAGACGAAGAAAGAAGAATGAAACACACCAAATAAATCTCATTAAAGAAAATGAATATACACTCACCATCTACCAAACGAGTTAGGTTCCAGAAGTCTGTTCGAAAGTATAATTGTTCATAAGTTGTGCTTGGGTAAAAAAAAAAATAAAATAAAGTATTGTGAAGTACATACATATGCACTACTGTACAGTGCTTAGACTAAAGACAACTACTACAGGAAACAAAGTATAACGTATTAATGAATATTAATACAGTAATAATAATGTAATAATACAGTACAATACAGTAATACATTAATCCATGGGTAGATAATGGGTAGGTTTTTGTTAATATTTGTGAATATTCGTAAGTAGGGGAGCTTCTGTACTACTTAACAGCATAAACTATAACTTTCTGAATGGAAAAAAATTATCATTATTTTTAGAAAGGGTAAGTCAACTTTTTTTAAAAAACTAAAGAACAACAACCTTATGGTATAGTAACGAGGTAAACTAGATAGCTATATAAAGTAAAATGTGACAAATCATGTAAAAACATCTTACTTAATTACACAGCGTCCTCTGTTGGTAGCAAACACTACAATAGGGGCTATTCTGGATTCCAGGGCACGATGTAAAAAGGTAAAACATTCAATGTCTAACATATGGACCTCATCAATAAAAAGAACACCAGGTACCAATTCTGCAATTCCTTGATCTATGTACTTGTCGACCACTTTATTAATTTCAAGACGTAACTTCTCTGAGAAGAAAAAATAGTAGATTAGTGTAAGTAATATACAAACTCGTTAAAAGTTGTTGCAATTCACAGGAGGGTTCAGATTGATTTTACCTTATATGTTGAAGCCTGAGAATTCTCATTTCTTTTGCTATAGCTATGGCCACAATGCTGGGCTCAAGAAGATATGGTTTTGTTTGAAAAAAATATAATCTACTTGAATTCAATGTGTATAATTATCAGATTTATTGCTTCTCTCAGAAGTAACTATACATCTGCACATTCATTATAAAACAAAAAATTTAGAATATAAGAAATACTATAAGATATGCCATAAATCAGAGAACGATGTCAAACCCTTTTACCAGTAATTTCCGTTTTCTTTGGTTTCATAAGCTGAGACATCATGGACATGATATCTTGTCCACCTTGTGGTTGAGCATTAGCAACATCCAAATCATGTAAAGTGACATCCTGAATCACCTCTTTCTTCTTATGAACATCCCCCTTAGGTAAGGGGACGTATTCCTCTGCCTGTAAAATAGTACAGAATATAAATGTAGTCTAGATAGTTATACAATACATAGCTTCCACCAAGAGTATGAGGGGATGATGACTTATTGGAAACAAATAGAACTTTATACCAACACTCATAGAAATAGGAAAATTATTTCTCATATAATATTCTGTCAATATGAAAGAGTATAAGTGGACCATATGTAAAAGCCTGGACATAAATGACAGTATCCATACTGTTAAAGCACTAATCAGGAACAATACCACGACTGGACCAGGTACTACAATACGATGAAATATGAAAATAATTGTAAGGGACGAAGAGAAAATGAAATTGAGTCTGTGTGTACTCACTGACAACATACACTGCATTTGTACCCTATATGAGAATAAGCCTGTAACAAAGTAAAAAAATGAATGAATATTGCTCACCTCCAAATCAAATTCAGTGGCATACGTATCTGATCTACCTTGCCGTTTGACAGCACCAGAGTTTGCTTCTACATATATGACATCTCCCACTTCCACTCTCTCCTTCTGAAGAGTTTCATAAATACTAGGATCAAGTTTCAACTGTTTTGTTCCCTTGGCTGTCCTTAAGCCAATTATTACATGGCTTACAGTTTTACCATAACCTTTGAAATAAATTAAAGTTACGTATTAACAAAGAATGTTAATTATTCAGTTAAGAATGCAGCATTTACTAAAGAAGTCAAATATATACGTATGTATAACATATTCAGTTCCCTTACCTCCCATGGGATTTTCTGTTTCCACAGGCGTAAGCTCAGTAACTTCACCTTCATAAACTTCTTTCACTTCCTTGATTCGCAGACCAATTGCACGTCTAAAGTTTTCCATTAATACTTCTGTCTTCTTGATCTCTGAACTGTAAACCTCTGAACCCACCATTGGGCAGAAAGGAACCTATGAAGAACAAGCAATCAGAATACTGACTAAAGACTAAATTTTAAATATAGATCTTAAGATCTTTACAGAGATGTCAATCAGATTTCATTACAACAGGATTAGTAACTGATATCCTATGTTCCACATTACCATAGAACACGTACAGGAAAAATCTACACTATTATTTGATTTTATATTAATATTGAACTGATATGCTTGAAAAAAAAAAATGCATAACTAATAAGATTAAGTATTTTCTACATTTATTTCATCTGAATTTGATAAGCTCAATATATGCTACTTCATAAAAAAATTACGATGTGATTATCAATTTTGCTTTCCTCAACATACTGGAATTTTTATTGGGCATATCTAAAAGCAATAATGTACAAGAAATAAGCCAACAAGACTTTCTTATATCTATTGTTCATAAAACAAACAATTAAATTACCTTACTACCAAGTTCCTGTGCTAATGCCAAGGCTATCGCTGTCTTCCCTGTGCCTGGGGGTCCAGCAAAAAGAGCAGCTCGACCTGACATTCTCTTGGTGCGAATCAAATCTACCAAGTAACCGGCAGCCTGAAATATATTTAAAAAAAGAGCGTTTAAACAGTGATTATGATATTGGCTACATTTTCCATTTGTCCACTGCAAGACTAATAATACAACAAATTTTTACTCTAACCTCTGATTCTGCAAAGAAAAACAGTAATATACAGGGGATCCCAGTTTTACGTAAAGGTTCCATATCTGACAGCTGACTAAACCCGGATTTCAATGTAAATCAGAAAAAAACTAAATTTGAACCTGTTTCCTCACCAATGTTAAAAAAAAATACTTTAAAACACAGAAAAATAATCTAAGTTTTTAATCAAAGACATAAAATAGTAAAACTACACTTAACAGTATTGCTTACCTTGTGTAATCTAAAAACATAAAAATAGTAAAAGTACAATACACTACAGTACAGCATAATATTGCTTACCTTTACTCATGTGGTCGGCTTGCACACTAGAAGGGGCATTGCAAGGGAGGGAGAGACAGACAGGCTCATAAGCAGGGGGAAGCTGGAGAGGCAGGTGTTGAAAAGACTAGGGCATGTGAGTCTAGAGAGGCAAAAGAACCTGCAGCAAATGCTGGAGATACTGGGGCAGGTGAGTCTATAGAGGCACCTGAGATAGAGGGTACAGGATCTGTTGATGGGGGCTCTGCCTTTACGAAGAATTGGTTGAGGCAAGTCTCAAAGGATGACCCCTTCTTCTCCTCCCAAATCTCATTGTAACACGCAGGGCATCAGTGATCCCTCTCTCGACCTAAGTGTAACTGACATCGCTGGGGTCCTGAGCCTCAAGCTTTGCCAACAATTCCACTGCCAAGGCAAACAATTCTTCCAATTCGTTGGTCGTAAATTTCTTTGGCTTTGGGCTTGGTAGTTCTTCCTCCTCTTTATGCATTTTCTTTTCCAGCTAAATGATGTCCTCTGTAGATAACTCCTCGCCATGAGATTCCAGGAGCTCTTTTACATCATCAACCTCCACCTCAAGCTCTCTAATCATGACAACTATGTTCTTGGTGACAGCCTCAACTGCCTCCTTAAAGCCATGGATGTCATGCACAAAATAGGGGCAGTTTCTTCCATAACCCATTCAAGTTCGTCTGTTAACTTACTCCCAAGCTTCAGCAATATTCTTCACAGCCTTAAGAATATTGTACAACTTTCAAAACTCCTCGAGTCAAGTTCTTGTCTTTTTCAGTTGCCTTGAGTCAGAGCGATTGTCCTTTGGAGGTAGTAGGTCTTGAAAGAGGCAATGACCCACTGATCCACTGGCTGTAACAATGCAGTGGTATTTAGGTGGAAGATAAACCAACTTGACATTAGGATGAAAGTCATCCAAATGGGGAGGGTGACAAGGGGCATTGTCCAGTGCTAGCAACACCTTAAAAGGCAGACCCTTGGAGGCACAGTACTTCTCTACTTCAGGCAAAAAATGGTTGCTGAACCAGTCCTCAAATATATAAAGGGTTATCCAAGCCTTCTTGTTTGACTTCCAGACGACTGGCAGTTAACCCTTCCAAATGACCTTGAGTGCCTTTGGATTGCTGCCACGTAAACCAACAAGGGCTTCAACTTGCAGTCTCATGCAGCATTAGCTCCAAAAAGCAAAGTCAGTCTCTCCTTGCTGACTTTATGGCCTGGTGCTGTCTTCTCCTCATTGGGATGTACGTACAACTAGGCATATGCTTCCAAAACAAGACAGACTCATCCATGCTGAATACTTATTTGGCACGGTAACCCCCCTTTTTAATTACTTCTGGTAATGCACAGAGAAACACTTTTGCTGCTTGCTCATCACCACTAGCAGCTTCACCTTGCAACCTAGGGGTATACAATTTAGCACAACTCTAAAAACGATTAAGACATTCCCTACTGGTCACAAACTCTTCACTTTCACTCTCTTACCTCTTTTCTTTTTTTTAAGGTATCGAACAATTTTTTAGTCTTTTCTTGTATCACTATGAGGCTCAATGGGATTTGCTGCTAATGCTGGTCATCAAGCCAAAGCACTAATAGCCTTTCCATATCGATCATAAAGTGACTACACTGCTCAGTAATCACAGTGGACATCAGAGGAGAAGAACCTTTCACATGTTCAAGGATGTGATCTTTATCGTCAATGATCGTCGCCAGTCATACACGCTAATCTCGATGCGCGGCCAATGTTAGTAGAATTATCTCCCTTTTCCGAGTGTTTTACTTTCAAATTTCAATCCCATGGTAATAACTTTTCTTCGCAGCAATGTCATCAGAACTATCACCACTACTCTTGGGAGAGACAGAGTACGATCAATAACTAGCGAACACGAACGAAATCAACGAGAGAGCAGAAGTACACGAGATACAATATGGCAGGCAAGAGAAAACTGAGCGGTGGTTCTTCTTCCTCTTTTAATGCCGAGTGACGACATACTTTTGCGACTCAACAAAGTATTTCAAATAAAATTGTATTCACAGTTAAGTGTTTAGTAATTTTGTAAATAAATTTAAATATCCTTCAATATAACCAAATACATAAGCAAATAGATAAATAACGCCATTAACTTAATATATACGAATACAGCAGCTGTGAAGCTGTATGCCATGCTCTCAAACTGTTCAGCTCACACAGTTTGAATTTACCACACAAGCCAAGTAGTTCGAAAAACTGATTTATTAATAATAATTTATTGGCCTTTGACGTAACAAACGACCTAAAACGGGGACTCCCTGTATTAGGATTACAGTATATTAAATGAGTATATATATATATATATATATATATATATATATATATATATATATATATATATATATATATATATATATATATATATATATATATATATATATATATACAGTAATCCCTCGTTTATCGCGGGGGTTCAGTTCCGGGACCGGCCGCGATAGGTGAATTTCCGCGAAGTAGGAGCACCTTAAAAAAAAAAGAGGATATTTTTGTGTTTACACTTCTTCCACGAGTACAAAGAGGATTACGATAAGAAAAGATTATCATCATCACTATAATTATATATATATATATATATATATATATATATATATATATATATATATATATATATATATATATATATATATATATATATATATATATATATATATATATATATATATATATATATATATATATAGTGATCCTTCGCTGTATCGCGTTTCTTGGCTCGTGTTTTCACTGTACCACGTTTTTTTTGGCAAATTATTATTTTTTTGGGGGGGTATATGCAAAAATATTAAAATATTAAAAAAAATAGACATTTGCAGTATTTTCATTTTTTTATTGAAAAAAACAAATTTCATTATTTAATTGCTAAAAAAAATTTATTTCCCAGCCTACGAATAATAAACCAGTAAAAAACATAAATTTAGATATATAACTCACAGCATTGCATCATGTGAAATAGAGTCCATTAGCGTACAATGTATTGGGGTCGCACCTAAGTGAGCTAGCATATATATTAAAATTTCCAGTAGTTTCATGATTTTATTGATAAAAAAAAACGTATTTCTTAGCCTAAGAATAATAAAACAGTAAAAAACATAAATACTTACAATATTGCACCACGTAAAATACGATACTGGTATCAGCGTTTCGGAAAACGCTCACTTACGTGACCTAGTGAATATTAAAATTTTCATTATTTTATTGATAAAACAAGTATTTCCTAGCCTAAGAATAATAAAACAGCAAAAAATAGTAAAAAACATAAATACAGTACTAACAGTATTGCACCATGTAAAATAGGATACCGGTATCACATTTCGGAAAACGCAAAGGCTCTCACCTACGTGACCTAGTGAATATTAAAATTTTCATTATTTTATTGATAAACCAAGTATTTCCTAGCCTAAGAATAATAAAACAGTAAAAAATAAAAAAAACATAAATACTAACAGTATTGCACCATGTAAAATACGATACCGCTATCAGCGTTTCGGAAAACGAAAAGGCTCTCACCTACGTGAGATAGTTCATGGAATGCTATTGGCTGAAAGGTCGGGAGACGACGAATCACAGAATTGTTTTTCTGTATATTCTGCATCATGGGGTCTGATTGGCTTTCTCATTGCAGTTTGCTTTTCCCACCATTTTCCATTGTCTCGCCTCACTCGTTCAGTCTAACTCACATGTGCGGCGTTCATGTTGTGCTTATTAATACGTATTGCTTGTGATTGTATTTTCACGCGTAATTTAACCTTTGCATTGCCTCCCAAACATCCTTCATCTTCTAAGGCTTCTGGTAGTCAGCCTAAGCGGCAAAGGAGGATGTTAACCATAGTATGTTGAAAGAAGGAAAAAGCTTTACGGATGTTGGCCGCTATTTTGGCCTCAATGAATCTACTGTTTGCTACATCAAAAACGACGAGGCAAAGATCAGGAAAACAGCGAGCATTTCTTTTAATACATCAGCGAAGAGGGTTGTAACATCCCGCAATAAGGCAGTAGTGCGGATGGAAGCTGCTTTGGCCCTGTGGATTGCTGATTGCAGAAAGAAAAACATCAGCTTAGACACCAATATCATACAAACAAAGGCGAAGAAGCTGTACGATACATTTGCTACAAACGAAACCGTCGACGACAGTGGCGACCGTGGAGAAGAGGAGGGGAGAGAAGAAGATATCGACGACCCACAACCAGGACCCTCCAGCGATTCTCCACCGAGGATACAACTGTTCATTGCTAGCAAGGGATGGTTTTTCAAATTCCAAAAACGCTATGGCCTAAAAAGCGTTTCAGTGCATGGCGAAGCTGCCTCTGCAGATACAGCTGCCGCAGAAAATTACATGAAGAACGACTTCAAGAAAATTATCGCTGAAGGGGAATATGTTCCTGAGCAAGTCTTCAACATGGATGAGACAGGCTTATTTTGAAAGAGAATGCCATCTCGCACTTTTCTCTTCAAGGAAGAAGCTAAAGCCCCGGGATATAAAGCGCACAAAGATCGCGTTACCCTCATCATGTGCGGGAATGCTGAGGGCTTCATGTTAAAGCCCGGGCTTATCTACAAATCAAAGAACCCTAGGGCTTTGAAGAACAAGAATAAGAATCTGCTGCCAGTGTACTGGATGCATAACCCTAAGGCCTGGATCACAAAAAGCCTCACATCGGACTGGTTTCACCAATGCTTTATCCCTCAGGTTAAACTTTATCTTGCAGAGAAAGGCCTTGAATTTAAAGTCCTTTTGATAGATAATGCTGGTGGCCACGCAACTAATCTCGAATATAACGGTGTTCAAGTCGAGTTCCTGCCACCGAATACGACGTCACTGATTCAGCCTATGGATCAAGGCGTTATTCGTGCGTTCAAGGCCCTCTACACACGAAATGCCCTGGCGAACCTGGTTAAATCCATGGATTCGGACAAAGACTTCTCAATGAAGACGTACTGGCGTAATTACATGATTGCCACATGCCTTCAAAATATTCAGAATGCAATCAAAGAGATGAAGTCGGCCACAATCAATGCCAGCTGGAAAAAATTGTGGCCCGAAGTCATCCACGACTACAAGGGATTTGCTCCTGACGAAGTCCATAACTCGGCAGTTGCGAAAGCTGAGAAATTGGCTGCATTGCTGGGAGGAGAAGGCTTTAAAGATATGACTCCCGAAGATGTGAATGAACTGATTGACTGCCACTCGCAGCCTTTGAGTGATGAAGACTTGGAAGAAATGACGAAATCAGCGAACGAAGAAGAGGAAGAACTTCAGGAAACGCACGAAGAAATTGAAGAACCTGGCCTTACACTCGAATGTCTGGCAGTCATATATCAACATGTGAAAGCAGCCCAACAACTCTCGCAGGAATATGACGATAATATGGTTCGTTCGGTGACCTTCTGTAATTTTCTCGACAATGCCATGATTCCTTACCATACCATCTTCCAACAAAAGAAGAAACAGCGACAGCAACTCCCCATTACCATGTTCTTTTCCCACAAAATGCAGCCGTAAAGCTTTTATTGGCTGCGAAATAATTTCCTCCGGGGTCAAGAAACGTCAATACCACCTCATTCACGGTAAGTTTACCTATCACGTACATATAAGTTTACGTTGCATGCTGTTATTTATAATGTAAATGGTGTTTTTTTAACAGTGCAGGGAGGGTTTATACAGTACGTAAACGTAAAAATAAGTGTAAAATAACTATGTACATGAGTATGTCATGTAATTACCACTTCATTCACCGTAGTTTTATCTATCACTTTCATATAAATTTACGTTGCATGCTGTTATTTATAAAGAAAAGGGTATTTTTTTAACAGTGCAGGGAGGGTTTATACAGTACGTAAACGTGAAAATAATTATAAAATACCTATGTACATGAGTATGTCATGTCATTACCACCTCATTCACCGTAAGTTTATCTATCACTTTCATATAAATTTACGTTGCATGCTGTTATTTATGAAGTAAAGGGTGGTTTGTTAACAGTACAGGGAGGGCTTATACAGTGTAAACGTAAAAATAAATTAAAATATCTATGTACATATAGGCTGATCCTGCTCCGCAATTTTCCTGTCTCGCTCCGGGTCCCGGAACCGAACCATCGTGATAATTGAAGGAACACTGTATATATATATATATATATATATATATATATATATATATATATATATATATATATACAGTATATATATATATATATATATATATATATATATATATATATATATATATATATATATATATATATATATATATATATATATATATATATATATATATATATATATATATATGTTGGCATTTATTATCCTACTAGGAATCTACGGTATTACCAAGCCAATTTTCACCAATTTCCCTTCTGAATGTAAGTTTATCAAGCTTAAATCCATTCCCCATTACGAGTTCTGGTTTGATCATGAATTTTTTAAACTTTATTAATTATCACCCTTGTAATGACCTGTCCGATGTGAAGGGATTATAAAAGATGTGTAATGAATATCCAGCTCTATGCTGGGTTTTAATATACCTCTGCATTACTTTCATGATGTCTATTCCAAAAATTCTCCTTAGATCTTATTATTATTATTATTATTATTTTTAACTATAATTTTCCTTTGATGATGATTGTGGAGATTATTATTATTATTATTATTAATATCATTATTATTACGAATTTGTAATTAAACCATTATTTTTACAATAAATAACGTAGTTTTGGTTGAATGAACAAGAGTTAATTAAAGATGTCTCTCTCTCTCTCTCTCTCCAACATTCTATTCTACCCAACCCCCCACACTCTCTTTGTCCCAGCCAACTAGGGAGGGGAACTGTATACAGTTATTAAAGTAAACAAACCAACAGATGTACAAACAATGATGAGCCCTTAATAATAATAATTATAATAATAATAATAATAATAATAATGATGATGATAATAATCTACACAATCATCATCAAAGGAAAATTATTGTTGCCAATAATAATAATAATAATACGATCTAAGGAGAATGATTGGAATAGACATCATGAAAGTAATGCAGAGGTATATTAAAACCCAGCAGAGAGCTGGATATTCATTACACATCTTTTATAATCCCTTCACATCTGACATGTCATCACACTCTCCATCTCTGTTTCTCTTTACAGCATGATAAAGGCTGTTTAATTTTATAATTTTTTGGCCCATCCTGGTGTCACAATAATCTCTCTCTCTCTCTTTTTTTCCCCCCCAAAAAAAATCAGCAATATAGTGAATCCGCTATAGGTGAACCGTGATAGAGCGAGGGATTACTGTATATATATATATATATATATATATATATATATATATATATATATATATATATATATATATATATATATATATATATATATATATATATATTATATATATATATATATATATATATATATATATATATATATATATATATATATATATATATATATATATATATATACACAACTTGTGTAATTTG
Organism: Halocaridina rubra; assembly: GCA_037179515.1. Lineage (NCBI taxonomy): Eukaryota > Metazoa > Arthropoda > Malacostraca > Decapoda > Atyidae > Halocaridina > Halocaridina rubra. Next base: position 21,664 of record JAXCGZ010005882.1, on the reverse strand, counting down.
TGACTTTTTTGAGGTTTCATGGAAAAACAAAATTCAACAAATGTCAGTTAATGCAGTTTTATGTAATTAACCAAATACATAAAAACCAATAAAAATAAAACAAGTAACAGCAATAAGGATCTTTCCAAATATTTACAGTTACAGTATTTACCTTTCCCAAGGGTATGAACTCTACAAATATAAGTATTTAAATTCTTAACTATATAAAAGTTCCCAAAGATGCAATCATGATGGCTAGCGATGTTGTAAACTAGCACAAAAATTGGAGAATATCTATATTTACCATCAGGCAGAGCCATCAAAGTCACAATAACCTTGAGCTAGGAACATAAAAAATTAAGAACAGTATTGTAATTTTTTTTGTAAACAATAAAAAACATTTTTTTTTCATCATGTTTTTATGACAAAAATGCATATACAGTATTGTAAATTTTTAAATAAACAAACTAACACGACAGCGTATATACCTATAATGAGCTAAAAAAAAAATAAAAAAATATCTATATTTACCATTAGGCAGCTGTGAACATAAAAGCAATTATGAATAAAATAACAACATGAGTCGATGAGGTAAGAGGATCTAATTAAGGATATCTAATGGAATATATTGCAGACAAAGTGAAGTTAGAGAATACCAAGAAAGAACTTGAGAAAAGTAAGGAATAGATCAGCATTTTAGAATGTGAAAAATAAAAATAAAAGCCTATATTAAACTATGCATCCTAATGAACCCAGAGATGATAATAATGTTATGGAGAGCATATAGATGAAAAATCCATGCATAATAGGATACATAGTAGATAGTGAAAACTTCAAAACGGTAAAGGAACTGAAGATGGAATGAAAGGACAAATTGAATTATATTATCAAGTGCAGTTTCGAGAAAAGGAAACAAGTCGTGAAGCCTAATGGCTAGTACAGAGGTAATGCGCTGGCCTCGCATTCACGCCTCGTCCAGGCAAGAGAGTTTAAGCTGTTTACTGGGGAGATTACTGCTGTGGCTGGCCACCACAGTGGGGGGTTGGGGCCTGTGCTGGTTGGCGACCGCACTATGAGTCCTCTATGACCCGTTCCACCCATCTGTGGGTGGAGAATCTATAAAAAACAAAAGGAAACATGTCCTTCTGCATGGAGATGTCGCCTCCTGTACACATTGCAAGAAAGAAACAGGTGTTTCAAATGTAATTTTTCAACCACAGCGAAAGTAACTGTAGTAAGGATCAAGTATGCGCAAAGTATGGTGATAATAACCGACTTGCAGAATGCACCAAAAGAGATTTAGGAATATGTGTAAATTGTGAAGATAATGGTCATCGTGACATCAACCACAGGGCAAATGGCAATAAATGCCCAATATACAAAGGAAAATTATCAAGAATAAAAAATAAAACTGATTGTGGCTTTTGCCAAAACTTTACAGTGTGGTTTAATTAATATGAATCGGCTGGAAATAAAACTATTAAAATCAGTAATCTTATAAATCCTAAATAGACCACAATACAATACAAATAATTTACTCTAAGAACAGCAAACACTAATCAACCTTTTGGCTACATTTTCCCTTTTGACAAATTTTGACATATAGCACAATGACATTACTCAGCAGTTACATTTTTTTTTTGCCTTTTCTTTACAATAGCATCAATATATAGTACAAATTTATTAAAAAGTCAGTAAAAATTTTGTACTGTCAAACGACTTATTGCATTAGCGATACTGTGGTTGCTTATCGTGTTTGTTAAAGGGATTACTTGACTTAGGTCCTCAGTCTTGGTATGAATCAACGATGTAAGGCAAGTTATTGGTGTATGCATATACCAGAACAGGTGCCTCTTCTTCTTTTGGTTGTGAAAGACACAAAGTTTGGTAGACTCGGAAGTCCCTTCTAAATTGTTCAAAGAAGAGAAACAGGATTAATCAGGAAATACTTCTGAGAATGGTGACTATGGACATAAAACCTGTAAAATACTACATATTTAAAACTCTACCTTAAGACAAAACAAATTTCATGCTGCATAAGCAATCTCAGATCACAGCTGCCACATGGCCACCACCTAACAGTGATGATAGGTTTAAGTCGCAAATTCCTAAGAGCATGGTATCACAAAGATAGCACCGATTTCTGTACTAATGATGACAATGTAAAGAAAATGTGCTTAACCATCTCTGCTATATCACATTAACTATAATGTAGATCTAACAAGGCAAAATTGAGGGTAAGATTCGTTTCATGCAGAACTCTATAACTCGCATTTATACCTCATGAAATAGCAAGTCTGCAATACATATGTATCAAACTCACATCGTCCACTCCTGGAAAACTGTTATATTGGTAAAAATCACTAATAAATATATGGTTAATTATTAAAACCAAGCAAAGCCAGAGAGGCCACCATTGTTTACTTGAGAGAAAAGATCAACAACAGATTCTTGAAATGAGCCACGCTAATGTATTAGAACCCAAATTTACCCTATTACGATACATAACTGACCCAACCTTACTGCTGTATAAAAACAAAAGTTTACCCAATTACGATACGTAACTCACCCAACCTTACATAAGTTTGAAGCTTTACATACCTAAATAAGGTTAATTTGGGTGTTAATACAGCGGCGCAGCTCATTAACTGAATTGGTCATGGTTCTACTCTCTCAAATAAGAAATGGCAGCCTCTCTGGTTATGCTAACCTTCAGAAATCGATCTGCATTCAAGAACCATATGTCCCCTAATAAGGGGGGGTTGGCAGAGTCAGAGCAAAATACTTTGCCTCTCTCTGGGAAGTAAATACAGAATAAGGGATTTCCAGTCTCCTCACTCTGCCCATTTAGGTGACTTTTGTTTACAACACACAGGGGAGGACAGAGGAAGAATTCTCGCATCCCTCCCTTAGTTTTAATAACTAACCATATATATTTATTGGCTTGATTCTTTAACCAAAGTATGAGTTTTCCAGGAGTGGGTTACAAGAGTTTTAGACATATATGTCAAGAAATACTATTTGATAAGGCATATAGACAAGGTATGGAAGGGTGCATTTAACGAACCCTGACCATAACTGATCCATATGAGCACGAACTTAGCAGGGTCCCTCATGAACATGTACCAAGGCGACCTTTCCTCCGCTCAAGGCACCGCCATCAATGCCATTTCAAGCTTGTGACATCCTAAGAATACTTGCTGAAGATCAGGATGCCAAAGTGAATACGTTTGCAGATGATGCAAAGATTGTGAAGAAAGTAAAAAACGAGAACAATGGTAGAGAACTTCAGGAGGATCTAAATAGTCTGCATGAGTAGTCAGAAAAGTGGCTAATGAAATTCAATACTTCAAAATGTAAGGTAATGAGAATGGGTACAAGTGCAAGAAGGCCCAAGCTTGACTACTCGGTGACTGGAGTACAACTTCAAGAGACAGAAAATGAGAGAGATCTAGGAGTAAACATACTGGCAGATATGTCTCCAGAAATACATATAAATGGCATAGTAAGGGCAGCATATGCATTCTTATCAAATGTAAGGGTAGCCTTCAGGCACATGGACAAGGAAATGTTCAGAAATATTTATGTAACCTATGTGAGGCCAAAACTCGAATATGCAGCCCCCTTTTGGAATCAACACTTGAAAAAGCACATAGCTAAGCTTGAAAAAGTTCAAAGACATGCCACAAAACTGGTGCCAGAAATACGCAAACTCAGTTATGATGAGAGGCTGATGGAATTAGACTTACCATCACTCGAAGCTAGAAGACTGAGGGGGGGTATGGTGACAGTCTTTAAATTCCTTCATGGTTATGATAGAGTGGATAGGGATCGATATTTTGATATGGCTGGCTCTAGAACTAGAGGTCATAGTTTGAAGCTTGGTAAGAAGACTTCTTTGCAGGACGTAAGGAAATACTTTTTCAGTGTAAGAATAGTTGATAATTGGAATTGGCTAAGCGAGGAGGCAGTTAATGCTACCTAAATCCATAGTTTTAAGGACAGTTATGATAAGTATCACTTGGTATAAAATGGAACCGATGAGGAGACGGGAAGATACGAGCTTTGGGCTCTTTCCCGTAAACACAATTAGGTAAGTTGTATAATATATACCACTAGGCTGCGAGGGGAAATAGACGGAAGAGGTAGGACCTCCTTATTAAACAGACCATCTGTCTCATTTCC